>PITB01012435.1:0-53315 GCA_004024585.1 Paradoxurus hermaphroditus | reverse complement strand
GTGTGGCCTAACGCTTACCGTGATTTGGGGCGGGCACATTGGTAAGGAAACCCACACTTTGGGTACTCAGGGTAACCCACGTGACTGCAAACCCCCTGATCTCATTCTACAGTGAATTCTATGTCCTTCCACAACAAAATGCTTCACCGGACTGTCTGGGCCACAGCGCGACAGGCCCTCCGCCTTCTGCGTCCCCTGGCCACGGAGATTCGGTGGGCGGCGGGCCCAGAACCCACTCGGGAAGCCAGTGCTTGGTGTCAGAGGGTCAGATGAGGTGTGTGTCCGACTGCACAGATGCTAGAAACATGCCCCGGCCACGGGAGGCGCTTCTTCGGCGGTAAAGAGCGGGGGTCACTAACGGAACAGCCACAAGGGCAGCAGAGACCGGATGCTGTGTCGCCAACAGACGCAGCCGCGACCTTCCTGTGTTCTCTTTCCAGTCAGGGCGCTTGCCTGTGGCGCCTTCACGCGATCTCTCACACCGTGGGCTACGGACTGGAATTCTGGTACTTTAAGGAGCTTTAAATAATCAGAATTAGTCCGGTGGATTGGAAGACGTTTAAACTTTCTGGAAGTTTCCGCACATGTAACCAATGGGACCGAAATGCGTGCAGGCTGCTATTTCGTACTGTGCACTGATTTTTGAAAATCATCTTACTGTTCTAAAAATATGCCTGATACATATGCTCTAAAAAGGTATTACTCTTTGGGATAAATTGGCTAAAATCATCTTCATTGTTCACAGATCTTTGTAGCAGAACGGGCTTAAAGAATTTGCCAGCTCCTTCAATCAGACACGGAACGGGAGATTGTCTTCGCTCGATAACGACGCACGATGAACCGCAGGAATGCTTCCATCTATGTGAATTCTCAAAAATTTTAGGGTTGCGCTTGTTTTGAAGGTCACATTTCAGCAAAATTTAAAAGTTACATTTTTATACACGAAATCAATGAAATAAGTAAATACTGCGAATCTATTTTAAAAAATCTTTGCCTTGTGATTATTATCTATGCATTATAAAAATTCCATATGCTGGGGCGCCTGGGTGGCTCAGTCAGTTGAACGTCCGACTCTTGATTTCAGCTCAGTCATGATCTCAGGGTGGTGAGATCGAGTCCCGCGTGGGGCTCTGTGCTGACGGCACTGAGCCTGCCTGAGATTCTCTTTCCCCGTGCCCCTCTCCGCCACTCGCTCTGGGCATTGTACCACACATAAAACACAGAAATGTAAACGTTATGTTTTGGTGAAAACGCAACTCAAAAATGGAATTTGCATTTAGGGAAACATGATATTAGATTCTATTCCCTTTAGCTGGGCTGCATGGAGTCCTTCCGGACACCCACGCAGAGCGCACCGCCAGCACGGCATTCAGGCCATGGCGGAGGACACCGCGTTGCGGGCTCGCTGCATGCACCCCTCCAGAACTAACTCTCCTGTCTTATAATTTCTGTCTGTCCAGGAGCCTGACGACTTAGCCAGGTCATTCGCTGCCACCTGGCAGCCTGGGCTCGGTGTCCCCGCAGATTGAGCCCCCCAAAGCCGGGGGCCAGCGGTGCTCTGCCCGTTTGAAGAACCGCTCCGCCCGCCCACTCTCGGGGTCCCCTCTCAGCTGGGCATTCTATCACAGCGGCCCACGCCTGTCCTCCTCCAACACACGTCCATGACCACACTTCTAGAAGAACTCTGGAGGATAATTTGGGAGAGAGGATGCGTTTGCCAAGAGAGAGAGGAGTCCAGGGCTTAACAAACAGCTGGAGAGAGAGACTGTCTTACTCCGGGTGTCCCCAGTTCCCTCACGAAGTCCCGGCGGAAAACCCGCAGGCTGCACAGGGCGCCGCTGGCACTGAACCCCAGGGCCATCCCCGCTCACTTTGCTCCAGGCAACAAAATGACGTAATGGAGCCTAAATTAAACGTTACCTTTCCTCGGATGCCGAGGTCTTTCTAATTATTTTAATTACCTGCAAATCGCATCTTTAAAACTCAACGCGCATAATCACCTGAGAGTGCCTGTAAGAATCCAACTTATTAATCACATTAAAATTTATTCTATTAATTAAAGCCGACTCGCTGCAATTAGAAACCGGCAAGTGAGGCTTCCGTTAGGGAAACGGAGGCGTGATTACAAGAGGGACGCTTTAGGGGCTTTTGAGTTTATTTATTAAGTCGCTAATACACACAGATGGTTTCGTGAGATGCCTCCCTGACTTGTTAGCACAGACTCATGTGGGCCGGGTAGGAACTCGATGACACAAAGAGGCGGTACCCACGATGAAGACTCCCGGTCAGACGTCCGGGGCCAGGCATTCTGGAAGGATGCTCCCATTCATCACTGACGTCCCTCCACGCGGACAATCCGAGAGTAATCCGTGTTGGCTCTCACCAGGACTGCCAATTCTAACTAGAAGAGGGTGAGTGCAGACACAGTGCACAGAATATTCCAACAGACATCGCTCAGTAGCTGAGTGTTCAGGGGCGCCTGGGTGACTCAGCCGTTAAGCGTCTGACTTCAGCTCAGGTCATGATCTCACAGTTCGTGAGTTCAAGCCCCTCGTCAGGCTCTGTGCTGACAGCTCACAGCCTGGAGCCTGTTTCGGATTCTGTGTCTCCCTCTCTCTTTGCCCCTGTCTGGCTCATGCTCTCTGTCTCCCTCTAAATAAACACTTAAAAATTAAAAAAAAAAAAAAAAATAGCTGAGCACTCAATAGCCAGTAATTTACCAATAGTTTTATGAGCATATTTAATTGAAATAAAACATGTAAGCTTTAGCTGCCTACACAAATATTCAGGAAGAAGGTTCAAAACTTCGCGGGTGCCCCCCGCAGACCAGCCCCAACACTTCGGCGAAGAGGGGAAACTGAGACCACGCAGAGAGTCGTACGGGAGACAGAGAGCAGGAGGAAGCGGAGGACAACCCGAGGCAGAGAGAGCGGCCTGAGGCCTGAGGCCGACGGCAGGTAACACTGCTACTGACCAACAGTCCCCAGGGAGGGCTAACGAGCAGGCGGAGGTCGGGGTGAAGGCTCCGGGCCAGGTCCCTCCCGCCCTCCGGCCTCCAGGGGCCCCAGAGCTCCGGCTCTGACCCTGTCCCCACGTGCCCCGTGTCTCCCCCAACTCCCCTCCGGGGGCATCTGTCTTGATGCGGCGAGTTCCCCTTTCATGAGACGCCAGTCATTTCGGACTAGGCCCCGACCGAAGGGGCTCGTTTTCAGTTGTTCGCTTCCATGAAGATCCCAATTCCAGTTAGGGCACACGGGCTGAGTACCAGGGAGGAGGACCTCGGTGGATTTTGGGGGGACGCAGGTGTATTGGTTTGATCGAGCTGCCATAACAAAGCACTACAGGATGGTGGTTTAAACAACACGGATTTGTTCCCTCCCGTGCTGGAGGCGGGGAGTCCGGGACCCCGGCGTGGGCAGGGCTGGGTCCTCCCGAGGCCTCCCTCCTGGACGCGGGGGTGCCGTCTCCTCTCCGTGTCCTCACGTGCCCGTCCCTCTGCGTGTGTCTGTGTCCTGATCTCTGCCTCCATCACACTGGGTGAAGGCCTCCCAGTAACGACCCCTGTAATAGAGCCCGCGGTGTGGACCACTACTCCACGCCCAAACCCCACGTCCAAACCCAAACTGCACCCTAAAACCGACTGAGGTGAAAATACAGAAATCAAGACTGAACGAGAGAACATCACGGTCCTTGCATTAAAACCACTCTAAGGCAGAGAAGAACGTTCGCAAAGCCAAGTAAGGGTTCCAATTTTCGGATAAAGTTACAGTCCCACGACTGTGTAGACACCCTCCACAGGTCTTGCCCAAACTCGTCCGCATACATGTTTTCTTTTCTATCAACAGTTCACGTTGAAAAACTGGTAAGTTTTCTTAAGAAACTGTACCCTATTTGAACTTCTATGTTTTCCCCACTTAAAAAGTCTGTAAATATGGGCTCAGAACCATACTAGGTCACAACCCAACCGAACACTGTCATAGAAAGTGAAATGCCGTGACCCTCTAAGAACCATGAACGTTCGTCCGTGTTGAGTTTCCTCCTCTTGAGCGAATCACGTCCTGCGTGAGTCTGGTGGGTGCCTCTCAAGGCAGACCGCGCACCTGTCGGAGATCACGCTCAGACACGACAACCACCTTCATCGGCCGCCTCCTGTCTGTTACAAGGAACTTCTTCCCGGCCGTGCTGAAGTCGGGATCTCAGCTCCTCTCTCTGTGGATCGAATCGTCACTATTTGAAAGTCACGTGATGAACACACATTATTGGAGGGTGTGTTTTCACACTTTCCTGCGTGCTCAGCCCTGTAATGAGCTCTGGATTCCTGAGTCTGCATCGGAACAAGCGTCATTCTAACAGATCCTGCTGTTCGAACTGAGCCGCGGAGCGGTGCGCTCGCTGACATCAGGAACCTTCCAGTTCCGCCCTCCGTCCGCTCGCGGAACTGACACGCACACGGCTGTGGGCGCGCCCTTCTGCAGGTCCCCCCAACCGCAGCGGCCAGCCCGCCCAGCCATCACCCCTCCCCAGGGCCGCCCGCGGATCGCTCAGTGGGGTCGGGGACGAGGCCCCCTCACACTCTCCCCTGTCGCCTGCTCCCTGCGCCCCTCACAGGGACCCCACAAACTCCCGCACGCAAATCCACGGCCCGGGATGGCTTCTCGGGACACCGATTTGTGAGGATGCCTCTAAATCTTGGGCGTCGGGGTGACGAGAGTGGGTGGAATGCTGAGTTAGCAATCTGTGTGGCTCGCTTCATAGGCGAGGAAGGAAAGATATTATTTGGAACACATTTCGCTCCTATTAGCATTTTTTTTTATCTTTGAGAAAGTTCTCGCCAAAATAACCACGGATGAGAAACTGCCGTAGGAGGAGGAAATGAAGAGCTCTCGGAAAGTGAAGGACATGCTGTCGGAAACAGTCCCGCCACGATGCATACAGAACCTGAGCGTGCCCCCAAACGCCTGGTCAATTCCGCCGTCAGGAGGAGCCGGGGGTGCGGGGGTTGTCCAGCCCCCACCGATGGGCCCGAGCAGACAATTCCTTTCCACGTTGTCACACAGAACGCCCCCGACCTGCTAGCGAACGCTCGGATTTTCACGTTGGAACTGATGGTCAAACTCTCCCGTGGACGGATTCTGTTTCCCGGCTTGGTTTTGTTTCTCTCTTCAGGCGCCGAAACAGGGCACTTGCTCCTTACTTTCCACCGAGTGGCAGCCCTCCGGTACGAAATTTGCATTTTACAAATTCAGTATTGACTGCTTTTGATTAGAAGCAGGAGGAATGGGGCCTCGTGCGGTCTCGGCTGCGATCCAAAGCGGTGGGGAGAGCGTTCCGCAGCGAGGGTGTGACGGCCAAGGTCCCTCTAGACAGTACTGAGCGTTCACGGCTACGGGCTGGCCGGTCGGCGGGGGCGCTGATGGGGCTCCTACGACGGGCGCGTGGGGCCGGGGACAGGCGGCCCCTGTCTGCGTCCTCCTTCACTCAGGGCGGAGCTGTCGTCTGGGGCTGGGCCGCCTGCTCCTAGAGGCACGAGCCACGTCAGTGGACAGTGGAGCTTACGAGATACAAATTACATTAAAAATGAATAAACTCCAGCTCCTGTGCTGCACTAGCCGCACGTCCAGTGCTCGCGAGCCACGCGTGGCCGGTAGCGGGCAGCACGTGTGCAGGATGTCCGCGTCGTGACAGAAAGCTGTGCGGGGCGTCGCTGTCTTGGGGAGAAAAGGCTGAGATGGCACAGGACTTGGACCCTTTCCTTCAAGGCTCAGATTTATGAAAATATGTCGGGGGACCCACGCGCCTCCAGCCAGCGTCGGAGGCCGGGGGGAACAGGGGGGCGTCGGGGCCGTGGGGAGTCGGCCCTGGCGGGGGGCCAGGCAGCACTCAGGTTTGCCCGTGGTGGCTGAGGCCGGGCCCCTTTCAGACCCGGGTGCTCGGCAGTTCCTGGGCAGAACGGTCTCGGGGTGAGTGGGGACGCCCCCGTGACCCGAGGAGCTGCGTCGTAAGCCAGTCACCAGGCCTGAGCAGCACGTCAGGCCGCGTCGTGACCAAGTGGGAGCTGACCCCCCGCATGTGTGTGGTATAGCCCCAGCCTCCAGGACACCCAGACTGAGGCGCCTGCGTGGCGCGCTAGGTCTCGAGCCCGCCCGATGACACCCTGGAGCTCAGCCACTTCCGGGCCGGAGCTGAAAAGCCAGGGAGACACGTACGGTCGTGTCCTAGGAAAAGCGTTCTGCATCTCGTGGGCCAGGAAGAACCCGCCGCTGCTGTATTTGTCATGTCCTGCTCATTAGACTCCGTCCAAATGCGGTGCTGGGTCACGTAACTGTATGACGGCTACCCGTCCTCTAAGCGGGACGGAGGGCGGTGAATACGCGTGCAGCCGTGCGAACTCCCAGGCGTCCAGACGACAGAAGGCGACACCCGCAGGCGTGTCCGTCAGCCCCTGGATTTCTACCACCTCCGCTTGCGGTCGGTGTGGAGAAACGGACTCCTCCTGGCGTGACACTGAAGCCTGGGAGCTGGGATACTGGAAATACACGTAAATTGGAGTGTCCTGAGGTAAGGGAACCGCCAGAGTGTCAAAATCTCGGGGTGTACACGACACACGAGAATCATGAGGGCGGCCCTGCTCCGCAGAGTCGCTCGGGGACCCAGCCTGTCCTCGCCACTGACTGCCCGCGAAGGATGAACCGGGGCGGACGGGCGGGTCAGGATCGTGCCGCAGACGTGGGGGTCAGGCCAAAGACCGGTGTGCCGTGTGTGCCGCCCACTCTTCGGGAGACTCTCTCTCATGGCCCCGTTTGGTCCCCGGGCACCTCGAGTGGCCGTTCCACCCTGTGCTCGGACCACAGTGAATTAAGGGTGACATGCACGAAACTGCTCTCACCCGATGTCAGATGCATTCCACGTGGTAGGGAGGAGTCCTATAAATACAAAACTATAAAAAGAACACTGGGTAGATACTCGAGATTTTAAAACTAATCTGAAGATAGAAAAGACTTTTTAAGACTGGCGACATACCCAGCAGGCAAGGCAGAATACTGATAAACCCGACCATATAAAGATCCAAAATTTCCATGTAGGAAAAAAGCCAAAAAAGCAAAGTCAAAAGGCAAATGCCAACCCAGACGGTGCTATCTGCAATGCGTCTTATTGATTAGAGCTAATTTAATAAGATGTCAAAAGTCCTCTAAATTATTTGGGGAAAACTCCAACAATGATACAAAAGAAAAAAGGTAAGACCGCAGGAGTTTGAAGAATATAAATAGAAACGGCCCTTATACTTTCGATAAGATTCTGTAGGAAAAGAAAATTGAAACTATGCCAAGATGCCGTTTTCACTGGTTTGGGGAAGCAGGACACGCTACACTTGGGGATAGGAATCCGAGCTGATAGTCTCAGCAGGGGATAAAGTGCTCACGGCTCTCGGAACTACAGACGCACCTCGTGCACCTGGACCCTTCTCTTCCCCCCCGTGGGAAATGACAAACACGCGTGTCCATTTGCTGCTCCATCGTTTCTGATACCGGAAGCACCCCTACTTGTGCGTCAACGGGACAAAACGCATCTCCTGGGTTTCAGCTACGCAACGGAATACTACGCTGCGGGTCTCAGGAGGGAGGAGGTTTTATTACGTTTCTGCGCATTTGATAGAAAGGATGTGTGGTTAGTAAGCTGGAGTTCAGTAAAGCATGCCGATGTCACTTCTATAAGAAAGGAAGATTCTGTTTATGAATTCGATGCACGTGAAGCGTCTGTGGGAAATTCAGCAAGCACCTGGGGACACGGATGGCCGCGGGAGGGAACGGCTTCGGCCGAGGAAGAGGAGGAGGGTTTACACCGTTCTGTCTCGCGGTTTCACAACGTGGACTATGCGGAAACTCTCACCGTGCTACTTCCTCGTCCCTGCAAACAGGTGAAACATGGAGAGAAGAGACAGTAGGCTCATCGTCGGCGTGGGTCTTGGGGGCTCATCTGTGAGACGGAAAAGGGGGGGCACGCAGGGAGACCCCCAGTGGGGCCGCACCACCCATGCATCTCGGCCAGCCCCCTGCCTCCACCCCTCCGTACAACCCGTGTGCGATCATCCAAACGACATTTTATTAGGGGAAATTGCAAACAAACAGCAGCGGGAGAAAGGTGCAGGGACTCGCCCACAGCCGCCGCGATTTCACCGTGGACGCTCGCATCACAGCCAAGTCTGCGCGTCCCGTTCCGCCACAGGCACACGCCGCGAGCCCGTCTAGAGGGAGGGCACTCCCTCCAAAGACGTACTCTTAACCCCACGTACACACCTGAACTTGAGCAACGCTTCCTCGACACTATCAAACATTTTACCGATGTTCAAATTTCCCCAATGATCTCAGAACTTTTTATCGCCTGCTTGTTGTTACGAGGGGCCAAGTGAGCGTCAGACGCTGAAATCGGTTGTATCTCTCGAGCATTCTCTCGTTTATAAGTTCCTCCCCCATCGAACTCTCCTGCATTTTATTTTTTCTTTGTAAATTTATTAACGGAAAGAACGAGTTCGCCCTACGGAATTTACCACTCTGTTATAGCGGTGTCACACGTGCCTGGGTTTTCCGTCGTGTCGTTCTGTTTTTAACGGCAACGCCCCTGTCTCACTCCCCTGCGTACTGTAACACCTAACATAAATTCTGTTTGGATGCGCGGCCAAGGATGGTTCCCACTGAGGATTCCTGGCTTCTCTCTTAGCATCATGACCCCCCTCCCCTGACCCTGCGTCCCTCCGCCCTCCGGTGCTCCCCTGCACGGTCCGGCTTCTTCGGCCAGCCTCCTGGGAAAGCGCCTCAGCCGCAGCCCCTCCGCGCCCCGCGTCCGTAGCCCCTCTGGTTGTCTTCCAAATCCGACACAGGCGCCCGTCTCAGAAGCCTCCCTCCACCCCCCAAACACGCGCGACGTTCCTCGGTGCACCGCCTTCTGGATGCACGGTCGTGCGGGAGGACTCTGCGGACTGCCGATCTATGTGGGCGGAACCACCGGCCCAAGAGCCGTTCTTCGACGTACGCGATCCACACCGACTTCGTGTCGAGGACGGGTAGAGGACAGCGTCGTGCTTGATGGGACGGAGCCCGACCGTTAAGGTCGTTCCCAGAGCACGAGAGAGGCGCAGAAGCACGAGCTGCGTGGTGCCTTCTCGGTGGTGACGGGCTCCAGCGACAGGTGCGGGGCCCTGCTCCGGGGGGAGGGGTGACACCCTACGGAGGAAGGAGAACAGCTTCAGCGTGCAGGTGCGGGTGTTCACGCGTGTGTGTGCACGTGCGCGTGGGTCCACGAGGGGGCGTGTGTGTGCACACATAGGGGAGTGTGCACGGGAGGCAAGTTTGTCGGCACACCTGAGGTGTGTGTGCAGGGGCATGTGCACGCGTGCGAGCCAGGGGTGCGTGCGGATACGATAACCGACGGTCACAAGCAGGGACACGCTCCGAAGTCCCCCGATGGCACCTGATGTGTCAGGTAACAACTGTCAGCTCACCGCAGCGTGGACGAACGTACGAGGTGGGCTCCGATCTGCGGTCTGGCCCCGGGCCTCGTAAATACTAGGAACGGCAATAAAAATGTCAATAAAATGGGCCTTTCTGAGAGTCTGCAGAGGGATTATTGAATTAAAGTCAAAGTAGAACAGTATTTTCGTAGAAAAGCAATTTTAATTATATTCGAGAGTGCTCGCGATGCTCCTGGAAGGTCAGGGCATCTGTTACCTCACAGAGAGTCCAGGAAGCTGTCTCGATAAATGAGTTTCACCGGAAAGTGACATGACGCCTGTGAATACGATCGTGTGCAAAAGACTCCATGTTTTTGGCACAAAGTTAAAATAATTGCTTGATTGGTTTGAAAAATCATTTTTTAAATGGCGCTATTCAATACACCTTCGACAGAGACGCGTCACCGAAAAGGACAAACCCGCCTCCCAACCTTCACCTGCCCGAGGCTGAACCCTTTTCTCCTGGCCGGTTCCTGTGTCTCGCCTCCCCACATTTCCAGAAACAAAAATAAAATCTTCAGCCAGTGTCTCCAAACACAGCCTGGCAACGACGCGTGCAGCTTGGATTTGAAAGACAGGATCGCGGAAACATACCCACGACTCGACTCTCGCATGCAGACGCGTCAGCGTTTAACGTTAATTAGAAACGTACGTGCCCACGATCAGCAGATACCGCACTTCTTGAAAAACACTCCGATTTGTTTCCAAAATTAACTTTTTTCTCTCTAATTCTACACCAAGCTTGAAAAAGTGAATTTTTAAAAAAATTTATCCACGTGTTACCTACAGTGAGCCGTATTAACGTGATGAGTCTGGGAACAGGGACAAAATGAAATTGAGCTCGAATATGAAGACCTGAAGTGCACACATGTTTTCTTGCCTCTGTTATGTTTGCGGGTCTGATACCCAACGGATAACAGATCCCCCCTGGTAATTTTTCTATGACATGGTGTTCTGGGTGCGATATTCTCCCCTGCGCCGATTGAAAATAGAAACCTTCTCAAATAAAACTTTCAACAAAATTTTAACACGGGTAAAACAATCAGTATTTTTGTTCTATGGCCAAGATTTTTAAATTCGCCTTCTGTACAGTATGTTAAGGGCCAGGAAATGAATATCCTTATAGAAGTCCATGCCCGCGTGTGCCGCGTGATACTCCTAGTTAGAACCCTGATATCAGGGTCATATTTTCGACCGCCAAAAAAATGATGACTTAGAGAAAACAGACCTCCACTGACACTCTGTAATCTTTATGTTCATCTTAAAATTGTGAAGCCAAAGTCCTTAACCCATACAAAATAATCTCTGAAATTCCCAACAGAGTTGTAAACATAGACAACCCGTGTGGCTTCCTAACTCCAGCCGCAGGCTATTTAGAAATACCCACCAGCACTCCCTTTAGGCTGCAATGCTTTTACTCTACCCTTAGAGCTCTCTGAAAACAAATCCTTGGTCAACAGATTTAGGGAAATTCTTTCTACTAAATTCCCTTTTTGGCGACTGGCGATGCGCTGAAGTCTCCGATAAGCCCCGCGGCGGCTGGGGGAAAGGCTCTGAGTTCACCTAGCGTGTCGCAGACTTACTCCAGGACACAGTTATACTCCAGCATTCCACGATCTACTCTGACGATGACCACGAGGGCTCTCCTTGCTTAGAGGACGTTAGGTGCTTTAGGGTTTGATCGACGGAAACCCTCCCCCCAAAAGAAACAAGAAAAACGTTCCTGTCTTTTCAGCTGACCCGTGTCGGAGCTGTTGTTAACTGCTCAGTCTCACCAAAGACCGGAAATGGCCAATGAGTAAAATATTGATCAGCAGCCTCCACTAAGGACGCTTAATGATGTTGCTCAGACAGTGCCGGAAAAATCCATGATTGCGCCCGTGTCTAGGAAAGTCACCGGAAGTTCGACTCCCGCTGGAAAGCGCTAAGATAACGAAGAACCACCCATGATCTCTCCAACACCACCTCCCACGCACAGGCAGAAAGGCAGCACTGCGACATCCGGGCAACAGGCCAGGCAAAAATAATTTGGGTTAAAGAGACACGGCTCGGCCGAAGAACGCCCGCCGCGACGCGGAAGGAAGATGTCACACTGCAGACTCATCGAGGCAGGACACAAAGTGTGATTTCCAATTTGCCGAGACTCGAAGTTGGACTCAAAGTTCTCGGAGACAAATGCCGAGATGGAGATGCATGCTTAAAGACAGATGCCGTTTAGTCTAAGGTAGCACTATTTTGGTACCAATTACGGAGTCCCCAGAATGGCTAAGATGGTAATTCGAGGACTAGCAACGGGCATGAAGAACTGTAAGTGCATTTGGACGAGACAGGATAAAGTTAGATCACCGTTAGCAGCCTGGATCCCTCTTGCTCCTCCAAACACCCCTTTGTGTCAAAGGCTGCAGTCCGTTTGCTCATTTTTTTTTGTCATGAATATCAGTAAAATACAAGAGCATGTGCCATAAATTAACTGCAAATATTAAAAAAAAAAAAAAAAAAAAGCAAGTCTGGCTTCTCCTTCTAGCTGCGTCTTGCACGGGCAGCGCTGTGAACCCCGTGTCTTAGAGACAATAACAAAGCCAGTCCACGGAGCCTCCTTCCTGACGCTGGACTGTATCAAAATTCTGTAGTAATTATCACCACACCAAGCTCCGATAACCATTGTAAATCGGTTCGGTGAGCTTACAGCTGATGATGGTAAATGATACTCCCGAAGGCGATGTTTATAGTAAAAAACGGTGTGTCCAGTACATTCCAAATAATTTTTACACTCTTAAAATTTTAAAGTAGTTTCAACTACTTTGGTTTAGAATCCTTAACACTAAATATACTAAAAACTAAATATATAGAATTACGTTTAAAGGGAACTTTTGTGGATACAAATACCATCTGGGGGGAAAAAAGCTGTAGTTTTTAAGAACTATAATTCCAACTTTTTTTTAGAAACTTAGTGATTCAAATATTTCTGTGTTAAGTGAGAAATATATTTATATCTGATTGCACCTAATCTTGTTGAAACTGCACGGATAAAATTCAGCTAATAACAGGTTGAACTGTAACTCCGTTATCTCTCCTTTGAACCCATCATCCAGTTAGTAATCAAATTCAGTACTGAATTTTATAGATGAACAAACCAGCCTTCTCTACTCAAACTTTTCTCCACCTTTTTCTTATTTCTCTACTCAAACCTGTAATAACTAAATGTTTTGTAATTAGCCCTAAAAATAAGACATGGAATTCTAACCATCGCTTCATGTACGATACAGGAGGTTTTCCCTAATCCGGCTTCCGGTGTGTTCTATGCAGCGCGAAGGTAGAAATAAGCTCTAGGCACAAAGGATGAAGGTTAATTTGCATATTTAAAAACCGAGTTAGGATCACGTCAAGAGAGTGCACGTGTAAAGCATCACTAGAACTTGACCTTGGCATGCATATTGTTTCACTTTACACTGATATCCTCCGGCCCACACTTCCGCTTCCCGCAGAGAAAACGCGGACCGTGTCCCGGAGCCGCGCCGGGGCGGCAGCCCTGTCCTGCACCGCTGCACACGCACGGGACCCCCAGAACGCGCTGCACCCTTGGGCACTCGGGAGGGGCTCGACCCGCTGCTGCTCACGTCCTCCTCCTGAGCTCCATTTTTTAAGGTGTATATTTTTGAGAGCGAGCACAAGCCGGGGAGGTGCAGAGAGGGACAGAGGATCTGAAGCAGGCTCCGAGCCGACGACGGTGAGTGGGACGGGGGCTCGAACTTGGGCACCGTGAGATCGTGACCTGAGCCAAAGTCGACGCTCACCCGACTGAGCCCCCCAGGCGCCCCCGCTCCCTCCTGGCCTCCGATGGCTCCGCTGCTTGGCCCACAGGGAAAGGCCCTTGTCATCACTGGATGGGGAGCGGGATTCCTCGCGGCGGCCGCAGCGAGAAACGATGCCTCGGGCAGATCCGGACACGTGAACCTCGGCCATGTAAGGCGGGCTGTCAGAGCCTCGGCCGGCCCTCACCCGGAACAGGAGCTGGGCCCTCACCCGCCATCCAAGAGCAGCCTCTGTGAGTCTCGACAGATTTCCGAGGTGCCCGGTTCACGCCTAGCCTTGTATCTCCTGCTTTCTGAGAATACGCCCTGTGTATTTACTGCAGTAAACTTTTTCTCTGCTGAAATCTGCCTGTAAGCATCCCTACGGATCATAAAGTCTGCTAAGTTGCTACCTGAAAAGCACGTCACCTTTAGCACACGCTCGGTCTACACTGGATGAAGAGAAGAATCCTCGAAATTTCTCCTGAGGCGCACTCTGAGCCCAGAGTTGAGCGCAGCTTCGTGACAGTTTTAATGGCTTACAATACGATCTCCTCCGGGAGCTAACAATGTAGTTAAGAGGATGATTATAACGCACGACACAAACGCGAGTGTAGGACGGCGTGTAATTGGGCGCTACACTGTGCGGGGCATCCCGTCTACGCACCGTCAAAGTGGGAAGGAGACAAATTAGTGATGGCAGGAGGCGCGGGCGAGGCGGTGTGCGGAGGAGGAACCGAGCTGTCTCCAGACGAAGTTTGGGTGGAGGCTGCTGGGGGCGGGGACTCGGACCCGGGGGTGGGGAGACAGGAGAAAGTCACTCTTGCAGCAAGCAGAGAACGAGACTCCCCTCGGGAAAGTGCTGGTTCAACCCCACGGGGCATTCGAAGATCAAGGGCACCGAAAACAGCCGCCCTGGCCGCGCGGGTCACCGAGCGTGCGCAAAGCCTGCGTCCGGGTGACTCACGCGCCCGACCTCCCCTCCTCCTACGAACCCCCTGAAGTGGGTGCTGTCATTACCCTCCTTCAGAGACAAGAACTGACGCATGGAGAGATGCAGCGAGGGGCGAGTAGACCGCGGCCTCGGGACCGGACCCCACGGGAAGGCGCCGGAGGGTGACCAGTGTCGGAGCAGAGAGAACGGAAGGTCAGGAAGGAGGCCGCACGGGCTAAGGGTAACTGGTGCTAGGGGAGAGGCGGGAAACAGGGTCTCGTAAGGTAACACGAGATTTTACGGATAAAACTGAGGGTCACTGAAAAGTACAGAAGATACTGTAAATATAGGCTCATATAAAGGAAAATACCGACCAAGACAGAAGTACATAATATAATAAAATATAACAAACTTATATAAGGTATAATAGTACAGCACATAACATGGACTTATATAAGTATATTGAATATAATATGATTATACAACAGAAGTAAATTATCTGCAGCCATTGGCCCCATCTTATTTTCTATTTTTTACTTTTTTAAGTTTATTTATTTTGAGAGAGAGCACGTGAGCGAGCAGGGGAAGAACGGAGGGGAGAGACCCCAAGCAGGCTCCACGCTCAGCATGGAGCCCAACCCAGGTCTCGATCTCAGGACCCGGAGATCATGACCTGAACTCAGGAGTCGGCAGCTTAGCCAAATGAGCCAACCAGGCACCCTGTTTGGTCCCATTTTAGATTCCGGAACAAACGAATTTTCTTTTTTTCTCCCATTCGTCTCGGCCTTTGGTTCCCTCTGCCGGGAACTGGGACTTCGGCTGGAACAACGCAGAAGCATTCACACGTGTCTCTGTGTCTGCGCCACGTGTGTCTCCTCGCCTCCAAGCGCGCACCACCTCCCGCGTTGCCCGCCACGCTGGGGAAGGCAAGGGGGAAGGAGGAGAGGAAGTGGAGAAGCCGAATTCCTTTGGGGGGATAATCGGAGAGCAATGTAAAGAACAGAGCAGACACCAGGACCCTGATCAAACCCGGGTGGCGGCTGGCTGGCGCTGAACCGCACCTACGGGAGCCGCGACGAGGGGTGGGTGTGGGCCGCCCCCCTCGACGGCGACCGCGGACACTGACGGCAGCGCCCAGGCCGCTAGAGGCCCTGCAGGTGTCGGGAAAGAAAGGCTAAAACTTACGAAGACATTCGAGTCGTTGTTCCTTGGGGGGCGTCGGCACACAGAGCTTCCTTCGCCGGCAGAAAGCTAAGGGTCTCCCCCTCGCGAGGGCTGGAGGCGTGCGAGAGGGGGCTTGGGTCGGTTCTGCTTTGTCTCCGTTGCAGGTACCGCGGTGCCTGTGGCATGTGAGGCTAGAACCCGAGTCGGAGCGCCCCGCGGGTGGGGGACGGGCCCCGCAACGCAGTCCGGCAAGCCCACCGCCCGCGCCCCCCGCCGCACATCAGCAAAGACTCGGACCGAGTAAGGTGGGGGGCATTTCTCCAGAGCAAAGTGTCGTTCCTTCAGTAAAATGACTCGTTAAGGATGAAAAAAACAAGAAGGTAAATGTCGTGAAAAAAAGTAAATCCTAAATATTATTTTTCTTTGTCTTTGCTCGTTCTTCACACGCACTCTGTGACGTCTGGGAAGGGTGAGCTGCTTCATCCCCCCGCGCCGGGGACGAGAGGAACTGTGCGGGCACGCCCCGCCGCCGCTCCCTGCCGCCTGCAGGGGACAGCCGTGCGGGGCCACGGCCACGCGGCTGCGCAACGGCAGATGCCGACCTTCTCAAACAAGATCTTTTTGTTTTTTTAATGTTTATTTTTGAGAGAGAGAGACAGAGTGTGAGCAGGAGAGGGGCAGAGAGAGAGGGGGACACAGAACCCGAAGCAGGCTCCAGGCTCTGAGCCGTCGGCACGGAGCCCGATGCGGGGCTGGAACCCGGGAACCACGAGATCATGACCCGAGCCAATGTCGGGCCCTCAACGGACCGAGCCACCTGGGCGCCCCATCATTCATGATCTCTTAAATGCACCCCTTGATGGTTCTGCTCAGCCGTTACGGGGAGCCAGTGAAGACAGTGAGCGCTCAGCAGGCAGTTCGGAAATGGAATACTGACGGGTTTCATATGTTCTCAGGGAGCTCAGCCATCGCGTTCCAAATCTAAGTCGTCCCTCAAGTTGTAACTTCTACTGTTTGCCCCGCTCAACCCCCTAAACTACTCTTGACGGATTAGGACAACCCACCTCACAGTTCCGTCTTTTCGTGGGGCTAAGAAGTGCTACAGGCTAATTCGTCACAGATCGTTTGGTTGGAAATACCCGAGGCCCGTGAGTCGAGTGTCCTCTTTTCCTTCCTCTGGGCCAGCGCGTCCTTCCGCTGGGCACGACCCGGCGGCCCACACGCACCGCGCCGCCGCGCGGGCTTCTCCCCTACGTTGTCTTCCACCTTGCTTAAGTGACGGAGCAAGCACCACCCCGTCTCCAGCTCTGTAAATAAAGGGAAAACTGAAGTATCTACCCAGAAAATTTAGATCCCGAGTCTTCCACCGGATTTTGGTTATGGAAACTCAAACTATAAAAGTACTGAATTTATATGGTACTCTGGTATGAAATGGGTCTCCTTACCCTTCCTCCCTGGGATGATCTGTCAACAGGAGCTCGGTCTGCGAAGGAGCAAACAGAGCTACCGACGCGCCCTGCAGGGAAGACCGAAATCCCCCGTGGTATTTGGAAACCGTCTCTCCTGGCGCCGTTCGTGGCCACCGTGTCCGATACCTCCACGGCCCCCCGTCTTTCCTGCCTGCTCTGTATTCCCACCGACAGCCAAATCCCGAACACACTGCATCTGACTCCATTCCTCAAAATCGTCAAATTGCTGTCGCGAACTTTCCTTCATGGCATTCTTATGTTCAAAACTTAAGACAACCTAAAATAGTTTAGGTTTCGGTAACAGTCATGTTTTAAAACCATGCGTGTATTCTGTGTGTTCTCGGGGCCGCCGAGTGGCTCCGTTAGTTAAGCGTCTGACTCTTGATGTCTGCTGGGGTCCCGACCTCACAGTTCAGGACTTTGAGCCCCGCGTCGGTCTCTGCGCTGACAGCGTGGAGCCCGCTTCGGATTCCCTCTCCCTCTCTCTGCTCCTCCTCTGCTCTTTCTCTCTCTCACACAATAAATAAATAAACTTGAAATATATATATTTAATGAATTATTTTAAGGTGACAGATGACGATTTTACAGCTGCTTGTGGGACAGTGTGTCCCCAAGGAAGAGAGAGAGTGGCACAGCCACGGCCGATCGGGCTCCGCCCCTGAGCGCCCTGAGAGGTGCACATGCCCCCAGCGGGGCCCCCTCCCCAGGGGGCGGGCGCAGAGAAGGGGCTGCAGGGACAGGGGCACCTGCGGGCCACCAGCTGCCTGGGCACCGGAAGCAAGGAAACGCGGGGAGAGCGCAGTGGCGCCTCCTGTCTGCCGAGAGGACGGTCGGGAGGGCAGTGAGGAGGCCGGGGTCAGAGCCGCCGTCCTCTCCACCCCCCGCACCCTCGAGACGGCGCCCCAGCCCTTCCTGAGTGGCCCGGGAGAGAGCGTGGGGCGTGAGGGGTCCGCGGGGGGAGCGCACGGACGACGCAAATGCGCGTCACCTGTCGGAGACCTTGCACCCCTCTTCCGACTCCCTTTCCCAGACCCAGATACGACGACACCCTCCCCTGGACAATTTCCTGCTTAGAAGCAACGAAAATGCTGTGACCGATCTCCCACTGTAGGCATCTAGCTCGAGGCACAGAGGCGGCTCTGGTATCCGCGAACCAAGGCACCAAGCAAATAATTAGACAGCATTTTCTTTTCCTATTAACATAGAAAAACAAGGTAGTCCAGACGTGCGGTTACTGAGGAGACCTCGGGAAAGGACATGACCTCCCGCAGCCCACCCCTAGGTTTCCAGACTTTAGCGCGGGAGCTGCAGTGAGGACGCTGACCAGTGAGACTGCGCGGCACGCTGTCCTCCTCCCCCTCTCTGCAGGACTGGGGAAAGGAGTTAACTCCTTAAAACCATATCCCCACTTATCTTCCATCCCGTCTCGCCCATGAAAACTCCCTCCTTTCGCTAACGAGAACACCAGGAAGCTACCGGTGGATCCCGGAATCTCCAGGGACATGTAACTGTCCACTCGACTTGTGAACTCTGCCGAACTCGCCTCGCTTTCTCGAGAGCCTGCCCTTGGCTTTCGGGCTCTGGCACAGCGCCCCTGCCCGCAGCCCCGCCTCCCTGCTTCCGCGCACTTGTCCAAGCGGCTAAAATGCACGCTTCGCGGCGGACCGGCTGGTGTGACTTCCATCTGCTCCTGTCCGTCCAGTGCCACCTGAGAAGCTCCATGTCTTTAAAATCAGTTTCTCCAAATGGACGACAGTGATGCCAGCACTTAAACACGGTCTGCACTCAGTAACGGGAACCCGTTTGTTCTGGGTCCGTTTCCACCTTTCGCTTTCTGAAGGCAGATGTTCCTTGCGACTCAAGTCTTTAGCTCGCTCACTCCCCAGACTACCTTTCGGAACCTCCCAGAGAGCCGCCTAAAAACAAAGACGGTGAAGTTTTCAGCTCACACCTGCGGGGTCGGGGTCCACGTCTGAGCGCCGGCTCTGTGCTGCGCGTGCCCACTTCTGCTCTCAGGGGCGTCACCGTGCGCGCTGACTGGTCTTCTCTTTATCTGACCTTTGACCAAACACACGTCCTGCCCTTTCTCAGATTCGTTCTTTTTCCTCTCACGTGTTATAAATTACTTAGCATTATATAATACCATGCCATACAATCTTCTCCCAAATATCCAGAAATAAAACCCAGCGCCTCCCGCAATCTCCGGCGACAAAATCTGTAGCAATGGTGTGACCCACTGGTCAAGGTGAGTATACAGTCAAAGCCGGATTATGTCGTATGTAATGGTGGTGCATAAATCACTCTCAGCTCTAGTTTGAAAGTTAAAACACAAACATAATAAAACTAACCATAGCTGCAAAAATTTGACATTGGATGCACAATAAAAAGAACGTACACTGTAACATCGTTAATCTAAACTGAGAGGCACAGAGATGCCAACATAAGAGTTTCCGGGCGCTACTAAAGTCAAGTCGCGCTCAGGTTAAAGTACAGTGGCAAGTGTCATGGCAATCACAAAGGAAAAACGGGTAACAGATACAGAAAAAATTATGATAAAGGAATCAAACTATATCCACACACAAAAAAGTCATTGAATCACAGAAGAAGGCCACAGGGAAAAAAGGAAGAAACAAAAACACAGTCAGAAAACAATGAACAAAATGGCAATGGTAAGTCTTCATCTATAAATAAAATTACTTTACATGAAAAGGGTTCCAATTTCCAATTGAAAACAAAATACATAATGGCTGAATGGATTACAAAAACAAAATCTAATGATATTTTACTTGTAAGAGACTCATTTTACCTTTAAAAACACACATTGGCTGACCGTGGAGGGATAGAAAAAGGTAACGATAACCAAAAAAGCAAGAGTAACCATACTTAGAGCAGACAAAATAGGTTTTAAGGGAAAAATGTTCATGAAAGACAAAGGCAGTCATTTATAATGATAAAGGAGTCCATTCATCAAGAAGATAAAACAACTGTAAATATTTATGCGCCCAACACTGGAGCACCTGAATATATAAAGCAAAAACTAATAGAACCAAATGGAGGAATAAACAACAATACACTGACAGCAGGGGACTTGAATACCCCACTCTCAACAACGGACGGACGACCCAGACAACGAATCAGTAAGGAGACGATGGATCGGAACAACACCGCAGATCAAATGCACGTAGAAGACGTATCCTGGGCATTATATCCAACAGAACAGATTCTTCTCCACGGCACGTGGATCGTTCTCCAGAATAGATCGTACGTTAGGCCACATAACAAGTATCTACGAATTCAAGAAGACAGAAATTATATCAAGTATCATTTCTAACCAAATGCTATAAAATTAGAAATCTGGATCAGAAGAAAAACCGGAAAATTCACAAATACATGGAAATGAAACATCACACTCTTGAGCAACCACCGGATCAAAGAAGAAATGAAAAGGAATATTAAAAATGTCTTGACAAAAACAAAAATGGAAATTCGGCACACCAAGCCTCACGGGACGCGGCAGAAGCAGTTCTAGAAGGAAAGCGTGTAGCAGTGAACGTTGAGGGTAGGAAAGAAAGAATAACCTCAAACAACCTAAATTTACACTTCAAAGAAGCAGGAAAACAATAGTAAACTAAGCCCATAGTTCGTAGAAATAAAGAAATAAAAAGATCAGACCAAAAATAAGTAAACAGAGACAGAAAAACAATAGATAACAAAATGAAGAGTTGGTTTTCTGAAAAGATAGATAAAATTGGCAAACTTTTACCTAAACTGAGGGAAAAAAAAGAATCAAAAGAACAAAATCAAAAACAAAAGAGGAAAAATTCCAACTGAGACCACAGATACATAAAGTGTCATAAGAGACAATTATAAACAATTACATCCCAACAAACAGGATCGCCTAAAAGATATGGATAAATTGGTAAAAACATACAACCTACTAAGAATGAACAATGAAGATATGAGAAACTTGGACAGACAATAATGAGTAAGGAAATGAAACATGAATCAAAAACTTCCCCACAAAGAAAAATCTAGAAACAGATGGCTCTACTGGTGAATTCTAAGAAACATTTCAAGAAAAATTAATGTCAATCTTCCTCAAAATCTTCCAATAACCTGAGGAGGAGGTAACATTCCCAGAGTAACTTTGCATGGCCAGTGTTATCCTGACAGCAAATCCAGGCGAGGACACTTACTAGAAGAGAAAATTCCAGGCCAGTACTCCTGATACATACAGATGCAAACAATTCTCATGAGACACGAGTAAACCAAAATCAACAGCACATGAAAAGGACTGTACACCATGGTCACGCAGGATTCATACTTGGGGTGTAAGGATGGTTTCATATCTGCAAATCAGTAAATGTGATACATCACACTGATAGAATGACAAATAATAATTGCACGATCATTCAACTGATGCGGAAAAAAGTAGTTGACCAAATTCAACATCTTTTCATAATAAAACTTCTCAACAACTTGGGTAAAGAAGGAACGTGCCTCCACATTAGAAAGGCCGTGTATGACAAGCCCCCAACGAACATCATACTCAGCGATGAAAGGTTATAAGCTTTTTCTCTAAGATCGGGAATAAAACAAGTGTACTTATTCTCACCACTCCTGTTCAGCATAGTACTAGAAATCTTAGCCAGAGCAATTAGGAAAAAAAAAAGAAAAAGAAAAAGAAAGCTATAAAAGGAATCCAATTTGCAAAGGAAGAAGGAAAACTGTCTCTCGGCAGATCTCATAATCACATATACAGAAAACTCTAAAGGAAAACTCTAAAGACTCCACCAAAACCCGTTAGAACTAATAAATTCAGTAAGGTTGCAGGGTACAAAATCAACATTGAAAATCATATGCTTTTCTATACACTAACCATTTGAAAAAGAAATAAAGAAAACATTCCCATTTAGAATAACATCGAACCCAGTAAAATAACTTACGAATAAGTCTGCCCAAGGAGGTGAAATAGTTACACACTGAAGACTGTAAGAAAGTATAATAGAAGAAGCAGAAGAAGACACAAGTAAATGCAAAGGTATTATATCTTCTGTATTAAAGATTATTAAATTATAAAATTATAAACATTGTTATATTAAATACTGCAAACATGGCCTACCACCCAATGGCATGTGTAGATTCAATGCAATCCTTATCAAAATTCCAACGGCATTTTTTTTACAGAAATGGAGCAAAAGAATCCTAAAATGTATATGGAACCACAAACTATCCAAAGTAGCCAAACTCTTGAGAAGGTACAAAGTAGGAAGCATCAATATATCCTGATTCAAACTATGTTACATAGTGTATCTTAAAGTTGCTAAGAAAGATTTTAAAGGTTCTCATCACTAGAAAGAAAATCACTATGTAAGTAATGGATATGTTAACCAAACTTATTGTGGAAATCATTTTGTAATCTATTCATATATCAAATCATTATGCTGTACGCCTTAAGTTTATACAACATTATACATCAATTATATGTCAATAAAATTGAAAAAATACAAAGTTACAGTAATTTAAACAATATAGTACTGGTATAAAAACGGATATGTAGACGAAAGTAAGACAATCAAAATCCCAGAAACAAACTCGGGCAGATATGGTCAATGAATACTGGACAAGGGAGCCAAAAAATCTCAAGGGGGAAAAACTGTCCCTTCAATACATGCTGCTGGGAAACCTGGAGATTCGTGTACAAACACCTGAACTTGGGACTCCGATCTCACGCCACTCATGAAAACTAACTCTAAATGAAATACAGACTTTAATGTAAGACCTGAAACTACAGAACTCCTAGAAGAAAACATAAGGAGAAAGATCCTTGACACTGGTCTTGGCAAATATATTTTGGATATGACACCAAAAGCATTAGCAACAAAGACAAAAAAATAAATAGGTTGGCTGTATCACCCTAAAAAGCTTCTAAACATCAAAAATAAGAGGTAATTTATGGAGTAAGAGAAAATATTGGCCATCTATCTATCTAATAAGGGTTAATATCCAAGACATGAGTAATTCCCAGAACTCAACAGCTCAACAGCAAAGATGGATGGATGGATGGATGGATTGATAGATCCCATTAAACACAGGCAAAGACATTAATGGACATTTTCCCAAAGAAGACATACAAATGGCCAACAGGAACGTGAGGAAGTGCTCAACTTCACTAATCATCAAGAAATGCAAATCAAATCTACAGCATGATATCACCCATTTTTTTTTAGGATGACTGTTATCAAAAAACCAAGAGATCACAAGTGTTGGTTGTGCGGGTGTAAACTGATACAACCGTTAATGGAACAAATACTATGGAGTTTCAAAATTTTAAAAACAGACCTACTGTAAAACACAACAACCCGCATCTGTGCATATACTTGAAGGAGATGAAATCCTTGTCTTGAGGCCGTATCTGCACCCCTATGTAGCTGCAGCATCATCCCTGATAGCTAAGACATGGAAGCAAGCCAAGTATCCACCTTTGAATCAATGGATAAAGAAGATGTGGCGTGTTTGTGTGTGTGTGCACAGATGCGCACACATAAACACACGCGCACGTGCGCACGCACACACACGGAATACTATTCAGCCATAAAAAAGGAAAGGCTGCCATTTTCGACAACACGGAGGAGCCTTGAAGGGACTAAGCTAAGAGACAGAAGTCAAATACTTATACAAACACTGTATGATCTCACTTACATGTGGAATCTAAAAAACGGAAATCCTATAAACAGTAAACCGGCAAAGGTGGGGGAAGTGGGTGATGCTGGCCATAAGGTACACACTTCGGTTACAAGACGAATGATTTACAGGATCTAACACACAGCCTGATGACTATAGTCAGGAATGATGTATTTCATACTTGAAATACGCTAAGAAAGTAGACCTTAAACGTCATACCACACAAACGCAAATGTTAACTATATGAGATTATGGATGTGTTAATTACATTGTGGTACTCATTCTGCAAAACATATGTATATCCAGTCATCACAATGTACACTTGAAAGTAACACGACAGTATATGGCATCTATATCTTACTTTATGACTGGGACAGTAAGGCCTTTACGACTTTTCTTGGTTAATGGGAAAGGAGTTTCAGGTAGTAGTTTTAAGTATTTTAGATTATGTATCCATATTTTAGTCTATATACATATTTTAAATTACGTATGCATATTTTAAGTTATATATACACACACACACATTTACGTAGGTTTGATTCATCCATGAGCTAGAAACTCTAGGTAAATTTCACATATGGTTCTCTACCTACACCAAGCCAGCTTTCTTTTAAATTGACCGTGTTTAGGGTTAACTGAGGTTTCTGCACCATTGAGTTTCACTATGTTACGGGCTAAGCATCATCATTAACTCACACCCAGAATCGACTATGCCTCAAGGAAGAAAATCATCAGAAACTATCAAATTACTGGGACATAATTTCTATATTTGAAATTGTAGCTCCCTCAGTTGACACTGTCTCTACCCTTGAATACCTGAAAAAGAGAATTCTTCTCGCTGCCATAGACACGTTAGCCTACTCGGTCTACTACATTCTCTTTGGATATTTCTGCTCCAAATTTTCCCAAGAAAAGAGACCATGTCTGTCTCCTCTGCGTCCTTATTCTCTGGGGGAATTATGGTCTTGTGGATGGTGGTGTTTTTCTGATATCCCACAGCTTTGCTTCCAGTTAACAGTTTGATGATTGTCCTCCCCATATTTGGAAAGTGGGGTTTAAGCTAAGGATTTTATTTTAGGCATTCTTAAAATAACTTAGTTCCGATACCTACAGCTTGGAAATTTAGAAAGAAAGTGAGTAGCAAAGTGTGCAGAACATGAAAAATGAACAGGACAGGACTGGGAAGTTGACAGTACAGAAAAATGTTTTAAAGGAGAAAAAAGTCCACGACATGCCCCCTTGTCTGCACAGACCCCGAGTGCCTACTAACAGCATCCATTTGATTCATTCACGCAAGAAACACTGACGGGGTGATGTTTACATACGGAGACACCGTTCACGGAGCTGATCAGTAAAAATACGAGAGGAAACTACGTGTCAAGCAGAGAATGAGAATCAGAGCAAGTCCCCACGGCGCAGTGAGCCTGACGTACGTGGAGGACAGCCGGAGCCCGCCGGGCTCTCAGGCAGTGAGGGGAGAGGTTCTGGGCGCACAGGTCTGGGGGCGCAGGACCGCCGTGTCGGGGGGCAGCCCACGGCGGGCTCCGGGGAAGACCGGCTCGGCTCAGCGAAACGGACCCACCGCAGCGTCTTGATCAGAGCAGTCACAGCAACACGACCTAACGCCGAAGGCCCTCGTTCCGTGTTTGGATCAGGTGAGGGGCACGCCCGTGGGAGGAGGGGTTTGGGACGGGGTCGCAGAAAGCACAAGAGACAACGTCGGCGTGCAGAGACGAGCTCGCCCGAGGCGGCGATGAGCAGGGGGGAAGCCGTGTGATGTCCTGCCGGGCGGAGACCGCGGTCCAGCCGCGCGCTTGGCGGCGTGATCCCGCCAGAGGAAACGGTGACAGCCCAGCAGGACAGGCGTTGGGAGTCCCTGGCCCGCAGGGACCGCATTACTCCCAAAGCACAAGAACACATTTAAAAGAACAAGGCACTCGGTATTGGAATGTTTTCACAGGGATCCTGGCAGGAACAGCTTTCTCCCGTTCACACGTGCCCACACACGCAGAACGTAACAGATTGCAGGGAGCAGGCAGTTCAACTGGCAGCGGCCCTCTTCCACTGGCGAAGTTGAGCAGATTTTGCAAAGTAATTTTCTTGGCAGGCCAGGTACGTGTGGTCTCCCGGCTTCGTTATTTAGAGGCATTACTTTCTCTGGCGAAAAAGCAAGATCCATGAGTCTCTGGTCCTGAAGACACTGGGAAATATCTTGCTTTTAAAATGATTGCTTTTAAATGACTGCCAGGGTGTTTTATTTTTCAGTTCTTATTAACAGGACTCTAAACGCGAGTGTGATAAATAAGGTACAATATTCTAACCGCATTTTATTTAACAACTTGGTTTGCCTCCTGGTGTTAAACATCGTGAGGTTTTTTCCGGGGGGGAGGGTATTGGTGTGGTCTGTTTACTGTAATTTTCAACGAATTTTATCACAAATGCAGCTCCAGTCTCTCCGCAAGAAGTGTTTAAACCACTTTGTTAAACATTCGAGCACTTGAGGTTATAGATGGATCTATTGTTAACTGAAAACATCCCTCCTGGAGGAACCTACCAGGCTGGTGTCCTCCTCGCTACCAAGGCCCACTGCAAAGCCACCTTCTGGGATCGCCTCTCGTTATCGAGAAATTATCCCTCTTATTCGATACTGAGTCTCCTTCTTCCTGGATCTCACTTACTTCTCCATCTTTATTGGTTCCCCTTCATGATGAAACACCCTCGATGTTTCTCATCCTTTGATGAGAAACGATACATAAAAGTTCATTTTTTTTTGTTTTTGGCCCTGGAGGATTTCGAACGCTCTTTACTTTTTCTTTTCTTTTTTTTTTTTTTAATTTTTTTTTAACGTTTATTTTTGAGAGAGAGAGAGAGAGAGACAGAGCGTGAGCAGGAGAAGGGCAGAGAGAGAGGGAGACACAGATTCCAAAGCAGGCTCCAGGCTCCGAGCCATCAGCACAGAGCCCAATGCGGGGCTCGAGCTCACAGACCGCGAGATCATGACCTGAGCCGAAGTCGGCCGCTCAACCCACTGAGCCAGCCAGGCGCCCCTACTTTTTCTTTATCAGTTGTGGTGGTTTGGCTAGATGCCGGAGAGCGTCCCCTGTCAACGATCCAGGCACCAGGGCTTCCTCCTTCCAGGGCTGCTGGATTCCCCTTGGATCCACGCTCTTCGATGTGCCCCAATTACCACCGCTAAGCTACGTATCACCCCACACGTGTGAAGGCAACGGTGTGATCCCAAACGCGGTAAAGCATCAAAACATCGTTATGCGGAGGGTACACGACAGGGTCAGAAATTTGGGGAGGGTGCTTGCTGTAGGGCGGGACGGGTCCTCTCTGCGCCATGATCCAGGGTCTCAGCTGGGAAGTGGCAGCGTCCCCTGGGGAGGGACTGTCATCGCCTCCCCCGGGAGGGAGTCCAGCTCCCGGGCAGGACTCCTGATAGAAGCAGGCACACGTCATCTCTTACTTTTTTCCCCAGCCTTACTGATGACGGAAGATAAATAAAAACTGTATGCATTTGGTTGCACTGGATGAATCTTTAAGGTATGCAGATGATGACTTAACACGTACATTGCGGGCATATGTATGTACGTGTGGATGTATAACCCACACGTGTTATGAAATGATCACCTCGGTCAAGGTCATTAACACATCTGCCGCCTCCCATCGTCACCTCTTCTTGAGTGTGTGCCGAGGACCCTGGAGACCTGCCCTCAGCAGATCCAAGTACGTGACGCCGTCTGCTAACGACAGTCGCCATGCTGGATGTTACATCTCCAGAACTTATTCTCCCCAAACTGGAGGTCTCTACCCTTTGGCCACCATTGCCCCATTTCCCCCTCCCCGCAGCCCCACAACCAGCCTTTCACTCTCTGCTTCGATGAGTACAGTTGTTCAGACGGTACATGGAAGTGATATCACACAGTGTTGGCGTCTCTGTGTCCGAGTTATTTCACTGAGCTTAATGCTCTCCAGTTCCAGCCACCTTGTCACAAAACCTGGACTTCTCCTAGTTGCTTTTATTTCGAAAATGTTTATTTATTTTATTTTTGAGAGAGAGAGAGAGAGCATGATCAGGGGAGGGGCAGAGAGAGAGAGAGAGAAGGAGAGAGAAGCCCAAGAAGTCTCCGCACTGTCAGTACGAAGCGTGATGCGGGGCTCAAACCCACAGACCATGAGATCCTGACCTGAGCTGAAATCAAGAGTCAGATGCTCAACCAGCTGAGCCACTCAGGCGCCCCTGGACTTCCTCTCATTTAATGACTGAAGAATATGCCATCATGTATGCATATATACCTTTTTTTCATTTAAATATATATATGTATATACATATATATTATGTGAGAAATACACGTTTTTCCTTCATTCACCCACTGAGGGACACCTAGGTTGTCTCCATGTCTTAGCTACTGGGAACAACGCTTTCAGTGAGCACAGCGGTGCGAACACCTCCTCCATGCAGCGTTTTCACTGCCTTCCGAGGCATCCCCGGAGGTGGGGAGCTGGATCCCGTGGATTTCCATCCCCCATCCGAGGAGCCTCCGCCTGCTCTCCGCAGCGGCCGCGCAGTCTGCGTTCCCATCGACAGCCCGCGGGGCTCCCGCTCCTCCACAGCCCCGCCAACACGACGTGTCTTTTGAGTTTTTGCGATCGCCACCCTAACCGGTGTGTGCTGATACCTAAACAGTGGCTTAGGGATCCGGAAGCGCGTCCAGCCGGCCGAGCGGAAGCCGCGTCGCCTGTACAACCTGCCCTCGGGAGGCGTGCAGCGCCGCTCCGGCCTCCCGTCGGCTGCCCATGAGCAGGTAAGAATAACCCAAATTCGAGGGCTGGGCAAGGCCCCGGTAGCCCACTTCTTGATGGAAGGAGCGTCAAAAATTTTCAGACGTGCTTTTGTAAGGGCAAATCGGGACTGACTCCATTTTGTTTAAGGGCAAACTGAGACTGACCCCATTTTGTTCTGTGTCCTCCACCTTGAGTCCGCAGCGCCTGCGCGGAAGCTCGAAACCCGCAACTTCCCGGTTCCAAGTAAAAAACCTACGCCCAGTGACCTATGTAGCAGGACTCTGACCCCTCCTCGGCCAATCGGCCACGGCCACGACCGCCACCCCTCCCACAACCCCTGGACCCCTATAAAACGTGTGTGCCTTTGGACCACGCTCTCTCTCTCCCCCTACCCGCTGCGTCGGTGCAGGTAGGAGACTGAGCTCGAGCTAGCTCCAATAAAGGCTCTTTGTTCTTGCATCGGACTCGGCTCCCTGGTGGTTTTGGGGTTCTAGAATTCTGGCATAACATTTTTTTAACATTTTTTTTTTAATTTTATTTTTGAGAGACACAGAGAGCGTGAGCAGGGGAGGGGCAGAGAGAGAGGGGGACACAGAATCCGAAGCAGGCTCCAGGCTCCGAAGCAGGCTCGAGGCTCCGAGCTGTCAGCACAGAGCCCGACGCGGGGCTCGAACTCACGAACCGTGAGATCATGACCTGAGCTGAAGTCGGCTGCTTAACCGACTGAGCCGCCCAGGCGCCCCTCAGACGTGCTTCTCAATCACTACCGCAGTTCTGTGGTTACCAGTTACTTGCGTTCCTCTCGCTTACAAACGACACCTCCTTGCTCCACGACTCAGACCACGCCTCTGCGACCGCACGGCACCAGGAGACTGGCGAGTCCGTTACCTTGTCATCTAAGTCGGATCCAGGTGCGCAGGAGGGTCCTTGAGCTTGGGTCATCCTGATCTGAAGTCCCCACGCCCAGTCTGCTGGTGCAGCAGGTGCACCGTAGCTGCTGGGGACGATTCCCTCAGAACGGGGGAACCTGGGAGCCACTCGGCCAACTCCGACTCGCGGCACCTCAACCCCACCTGTGCCATGTCGTGCCTCCGTGATCAGGGCTTGGTCCTGCCCCGCCGGGGCCTCTCCCTGCCCCGCCCGAGCCCAGCCGGAGCCACCTTCCTGTGGCCACGATCCACGTTTGCACCAAGCCCTTTCTCGGCCTCCTTCCTGCATTAAACTCGTAGGGGCCCACGGCTTCCTTGTCATAAAAAAAAGATTCCATTTCCATAAAAGCTGATTCCTTCGTTTAAAAACAAGTGCACCTGGGTGTCTGGGAGGCTCAGTCAGCACGTGCCCGACTCGTGGTTTTGTCTCAGGTCCCATCTCCCCACTCGTGGGATGGAGCCCCACGTTGGGTTCTGTGCGGACAGCTCTGATCCTGCCTGGGAGCCAATCTCTGTCTCTGCCCCTCCCTGCTCAAGCCCTCTCTCTCTCTCAAAATAAGTTAATAAACCTAACAAAAAGCGGACTTCCCATGTCTCGATTTTCATCCGCCCTGTTACAAAAAAGCCACACCTACGAATCTCTTCGGGATCAGCCGCCGTGTGTCTCGGGCTCAGGGAAGGGCTCCTGTGGACCCGACTCGATTCTCTCGGGCTCCCTCACATGTAACGACAAGGCCTGGAAGGCGTGTCTCGAGATCCTCGTAAGACTCCCTGTCGACCCGAAAGGGACTGCAGGCCCCAGGAAGCTTTTCGAGGGGTCTTACCGTGAGCCCTATGCCGTAGGGACAGCACGTAGGTTACTCCGAATGCAGACATCCCAACCCCCCCCAGCCGTGCCTGCCGGCCATGTCCTTCGGGGACCAGACCTCGCCAGGCAGGGACCCCCGGTCACTCACCGAGGTGTGACTGGACCCCGACCCACCGGTGCGGGGAGGGAGGAGGGGTCTGGAGCTCCACGCGCCTCTCCCACGGCGTTCCCACAGCCCTCCTGCTCTCGGGGACATCCCAGCCTCCGCGCGAGTCACCTGGTTCCCGGGCTCCGTACCAGGAGTGGGCTGGCCGGCCTCCAGGCCTCCCCACGCGTTCCCTACCATGCAGATCACGACGCGTCTCATCCCCTCTCCTGCTCCTTTGGTCTTCGTTGGCCGACGCACAGAGCACAGCCCTTTACTGACGTCCTAGCAGGGTTTCGGAAGGAACCAGAAGTAAATCTGAGAATCAGGCATTTTGAATGCCCCCCTCTTCCTGCAGGATTGTCTTCTCTTCTGAGACACCGCACCTGCTACCTTTCTCTCTGATGGTTTTTATGGGGCACTTTCGAGGAGCCATTTTTAATAAATGCAATTGAAACATAATTGTTAATATGATAGCACAGACCGATACAATACTTGATTAGTATTCCAGTAACACGGAAGGTAACTGTCTATGTTTTGATCATTCTTTTAGTGATTTTCTGTTATTAATCTAAGTCCTTGGAAAATACTTTTGGAAAGGCATGCACCGGTGCGTTTTGCTTGTTTGCTTTTCCTTCGAGATGTAAGAATTCTCCTTCTTTGGGGACAGCAGTTAAAATCTGGAATGAATTTCACGTCAGGAAACAACAAATTTGGGTTTCTGTCTTTCGTGTTCCTCGCTGCCTGCCTGCTCTCACTTATACGCATCTGAAATTGTGAAAGAACGATCTGAAAGTACCAGGCGCAGACACTTTAAAAATATTTTTATTGTGGAAAAATATACATAACATACAACTTAGCACCGTAACCACGTTAAGCGTACCCTTAGTTGTATTTAATGGCGTTCACGATGCTGGGCAACCACCGGCCCCTTTCATTTCCAGACGTTTTCACCACCCGAAACAAAACCACGGTGCCCGTTACACAGTATTTCCTTCCCGACCCACCACTGCTGTCTCTGGGGGGTTTGCTTATTCTACGCCTTTCGTGCGAGCGCAACCAGCGGTATTTGTCATTCTGTGTCTGGCCTACCTCCCCGAGCACGGGATTTCCAAGGCTCATGCGTACCGTGGCCTGTGTTCCCACTGCTGCGGCCGAGTAATTCCCCATCCAGGAGCACAGCAGATCTCTTACCCCTTCTCCTGCTCTCCAACTTGTCCCCGCTTCTCGGCCGGTGTACACAGCGCTGCAGTAACACCGGTAAAGAAGTGTCCATTTGAGACTGCTTTCAATGACTTGAGGTACGTCGGGTCGCATGATAATTTGATGTTTAACTTTTCTGAGGAGCCTCCAAACTGGAGGTTTGCCCTCCGCGGCAGAGGGCGTGGCCACACACATCTAATTAAACATCGGAGACACTAGAGCGTGTCCCGCTTACTCTCTGTTTTTCCCTCGAGGCGGGAGGCCTCTTCTTCGGAGGGCAGCGGGCGCTTGGGGTGACCCTCATCCCAGGAAACAAGGACTCTGGGTTTTCGTCTTCCGCACTCCTCACGCTCCATCTGACGTACACACACGTGAATGCCACCCGGAGTACCTCGAACGCGTTGCATGCCGGTACTTGGTTTGGTTCCCGGTTCCCTCTCCAAGTGTGAACCGTGCCTTCGCTGTCTCTCACGGATGCCGTGAGTACCGTCACACAGTCCTCTGGACACACAACCTTCTTATCTTTACGGCCCCCGGCTGGCTCGCAGAGTGACCCCACACTTAGTCCTTGCAGGTTAGGACACGGGGGTTTCAGCAAAGCCTCTGTAAGCAGCAGAGGTGAGCGGAAGACCGTCGCACGGTTCCTACTCAGCCCTGCGGCGCGGGTTATGAGGGTCCTGCTCGCCTTCTGCGTTGCCTGTAAGTCACACATGCGCTGCAACCCATCCGACCCTCCCGTCTCCCTGGCTGTGAACTTCGGAAGGAACATATGAGCAACTGGCTCCCCGTCATCTCGGGAGGGGTTTATGAAGGGTACACAGCAACATATGTGAAGTAGACTATGTCGTCAAAGACACAAATAAAACATGAGTAATCATTTTGTAGGATTTTTAGTCTGAATTCGCTACATAACTGCTTCTGCATTGCAGTGTTTCCACGTTAACGGTAGAAGCTACAACTCCTCCTATGTTGTTATTGCATATAATAGCAATTTTATGGACTTAATCTTTTATCATTTAAATCCGTTGTTTACTTTCTATAACAGTTTCACCAGGATCCTTCATTTTTACTTGAGGAAACTGAGACGCAAACATTTTGATCAATTTCTCCAGCTTTCATCTCCACTGGGTGACAAAGCCAACTTGAACCCACCTGTGGATTCCCATGTTAGAGCCCACATGTCTCCACTGAGAATATGACAGGGGCGCCTGAGGGGCTCAGTCGACTAAGCATCTGACTTCAGCTCATGATCTCATGGTCTGTGAGTTCAAGCCCCATGTTGGGCTCTGTGCTGACAGCTCAGAGCCTGGAGTCTGCTTCACATTCTGTGTCTCCCTCTCTCTCTGCCCCTCCCCCGCTGTGTTCTCTTTCTATCTCTCTCTCTCTCTCTCAAAAATAAGCATTATTAAAAAAAAAAAAACAGAATATACGGATTTTCAGATTAAATTTACTGAGACAAGTGAATTTAACACGACCTAAATGCAGGATATTACTATTAAATCTAAGCACTAGGAATGAAGGGAGGAGAAAGGTTCACGTGTGAACGAACCAGGATAAGGACAGCACGTAACCTCTTACCGGGAAGATGCAGAAATGTGACCCAGACCGGGAGGGCAAGTTACTCCCAAGCTCGACTCGTCCGCCCGGCAAAGCAGGAACAAACCCAAGCTAGCGCCTGTGGCCAGATCAGGGCGTGGCGCGGATCCGTTTCCCATCACTGATCGTCCGCGCAGGTGACCACGCCGAAGGAAGGAAGGTGAGTTTCACACAGACGAGTGTCAACTGTGTCCCATTTATGTGTCCTCAGGAGGCAGGTGTGGACAGTGAGTCACCAGGAAGAGAGGCACTGGACCCAGCCAACGTGGGGTCCCGTGGGAGACAGAGTAAAAAGCCGACGGATAAGGGAGAGGAGACGGTCCTCGCAGCTGAGGCCGAAGACTTGGAAATCACAGATGACCTGATCCTTCCCACCCTGATGAAAGTTTTCTTCTTTAGCTGACTCATCTCAAAATTTGAGAATCAGTGGTGGGTCCATAAGCCAAAAGAAAGCGATGCCACAAAAACAGCCGACGCGTCCCAGGCATCGGCTATTAACGGAATTTGCATAGTCATACTAGTCAACAGCAAAAATGATTTCACGAAAACCTGAGATGTACCTGAGTTGAGAACACGGCAAGGGCACGACGGGAGTGCGTGTGCTTATGAGGAGGAGAGGCTACGAGGTCGTAAGTCGTCTTCTGCAGCGTGGGTTCCGTGGATCCAGCCACACGAGACACCGGAACCAAATCCTTTGGAATCTGGAGCTGAGCCCAGCACCAAAAGTTTGAAAGGAATTTGACCCTGAGAAGCCATCAGAGGAAGGTGACAAAGCAGTGGCCAGCAGCAGCTGACATCAGCAGTAACAGTCAACTTTGGAAACTCTGCTATATTGTTTTTATATTTTTCACAATGTTTAAATTCTGCATGTAAAATTATGTACAATTTTCAAAACTGTGGAATGTGCAATCTCCACGTTCTTCTCCTAAATATTTAGTTGCTGCTTCGCGGATGAGGAAATGGGGCCAGGACTTGCTGGGCGATTTTGCCGGGTCATCCAGGGAGCGACCGCACACTCGGGACTTTCCTCCCGGCTGGTCGATCCCAAGTCCTCGGCCGTCTTCGGGGTGTTACAGGACAATGGAGGCAGTTAAAACAAAACAAAACAGCCTGTGTCCTTTGGCTTTCTAAGGAAGGGACTGTGCTGAGGCCCCAGCTTCTCTGCGCGGAAGTGGGCAGCCTGGGGTCGAGGTCAGAACCACCGCTGCGCCCGGAGCGAAGGTGAGAAAAGGCCACCCGTCCACCGTGAAGGACACTGCGGCGATGAAACAAGAGCACAGGGTCTTAAGCTGATGAAGAACGAGATGGGCCGTCACTCCGTCTCTGCACCTGCACCCGCACCTGCGGGGGGACGCCGGCCGCTCCGGGGAAAGGATGGCGGCGAAGCGGCCGCTGCGTGGGGCCTCCGGCACGGCCTAAAGCGGTCGGAAGCCACAGGCGCGTGCGCGGCTCTCCCCTCGCGCTCCTCGGCCGGCAGGTGTAAGAGGCACCTGCGACGGGCCCGAAGGCTGGGGTCCCCGGTTCCTGGCGAATCTCTTGCCGAGAGGCTCTCGGGTTCCGGCGGCTCAGGGTCGGCCGAGCGGTGGGCGATCCAACTGCTTCCTGAGAGCGAATTCCACCGCAGGCTCGCGTCTCTTCGACCCCGCACTTACACTCACCGAACAGGGAGCGGCGAAGCCTCGCTGAGAAGGCGATCCTGGTCCCTCCTCCTATCGTGGCTTAATAAACCGATAAACTGATTTACTGGCTTCGGTTTCCATACGTAAGAAGGGACCCGGGAAGGCGGCACGTCGAACCCGGCTGGATTCTCGTAGGAACACACGCGGAGAAATCCTCAGGATGAGGACATTCTGAACCGCATCGCTGTCAGATGATTCAATCTCTTTTCTTCACGAATTCAATTTAATACAAAATAATCAAGTCACACGGGGTCTCTCTTTTGGACCACAAAAGATGGCATTAACACATACAGCATATTAATAAATATAACGAACAATATTAATCGGATGAAAAATATAAAAGAATGCAACCACTTTTGACTATCAAAATGTCACATGTATTGTAAGAGACCTTTTGGTAAAGGTTGTGAGAAAGCACACAAAATGAGCACAACAAAAACACCTCCATGATTCCGTGTGGTTTGGAAAATAAATTCTTATTTTAATGTTATTATCGCTTGCTTTGTCCACTCGATCACATCCAGAAACCAGCACAAAGAAATTACACACTAGTTGCATTAATTAAGTGACTAATTCCTTTATTTATTTATCATTCACTGATTTATAGTGGTTAATAAATAAATAATGACTTTATCATTCATTCACTCATTTGTAATACTTAACGAATACCCAGGATTTGCCAGTCACTGGTTTCGTGACAGGCTTAAAAGCCAGCAAATGAAACCTAGACTCTACTGGACAAAAAAAGAGCAAAACTATAAGAATACAACCTCATCACAGGGCTTGTGTGTGTGCCAAGCGGGATGAGGGTGCCGACTACACGTGTGTAAACACACACGGTCACACAGAGAGAGAGAGCCTCCAGGTGCATACGACACGCTTAGACACATGAAAACGCTGTGGGCGTGTGTGTCGCTCAGCCACCTGTGCAGCAGAACCCCTTGCCAGACCCTCCCCATGTCCTCGCGCACCCGTCATGTCCCCTAGAATCCACAGACATCTCTGCGCACTGTCCTCCCTGGTATCACCACCTGCTCGGTCATGGGCCCCCACCTCCTGAAGAATCACCGTGCTGTCTGACGCTTCTACTTCTTTCTCTCCGTAAAGATAAGCATGTAAATGGAGGTAACATAGCAATTACGACCGCCACAAAAACAAAAACGTGGTGACCGCTTGAGCATTTTTATGCAGTGAATGCACCACGCTTACTCCCAAAACACTTCCACTGGCTTGTGACCCACAGACACTGTGTCCCAGTGAATACGCGTCCACTCCATCAGACGCCTGGAACCTTGAGTTCTGCTTCCAAGAATTTATTTTTACACAGCAAGTACAGACAGGGCGCGATGATCTTTAAATGTGTACAGATCATATAAGCTGCAAGGTCAGGCGGCCACACCGTGATGCCAGCTCCTAATCCCTTTCTTCAGTCCCGGTGTGGGCAACTACATGGCCGGCTTTGTTAGACATCTGACCCGCGGTGTTTGTGGGCTTACGACACAACTTTGACATTGAGAATTAAAACTCAAGATTTTGAATTTTTGAGAGTCAACTATTTTTTCTATTATCTCTTCTGGCGATTCGGAAATTCAACTCTGAAACGCCAAAGTTTACTATTGATCCTTCTCTCTTTTCTTGTTCTGCCGGGGAGTCCCTTCCTACCTCTGACTGAAACAGGGTCGAGGCAATAAAACCAACAAAACTACAATGACTGATGCACAGACACTGGTGAATTTCCAAACACTACTCCTCAGAAATCTTAATTAGAGAAGCCACCGATAAGTCCTATAAAAAAGTGGAACAGCTGAATGAATTAAGGCACAATCCAAGAGAGAATACTTCTCCATACATAAAAAAATTGTGAGTTAAGAAATGTTCACTACGAATCACAAATTAAAAGTGCTCCAATGTATTATAACAACTGAAATACACTAGCATGGGCAATATTTGTCTCCGGGTTTGTTACACTCATTATTTGCAATTTCTTCTTTAAAATGCTTCCCTTTTTTCCTATGTATAGTCATAATACTTGGTCACTAACTATACCAAACATTATTTCCACCTCATCCAATTAGCCTACAAAACCTTAATATTACCTTCTATCTTACGATGGCTGATTATTTTTCCATAGAGCTAGGAAGAATTCTCAGCTGACACGCAAAACCTGCAACGAACAGAACAGAAGTTGTTCTTCAGCATGACCCTTTTCCATTAAAAAAAAAAAAAGTAGCTCTGTGTCTGGAGGATCTAAGAAAGCAAAAGCAAGAGGAAAGCAAAGAGATAAAGGTTTCAGAATTACATAAAAGTGAGTTCACGTTTTATCTCACTTACTTGGGACAGACCTTGATGTTTTCAAAACACCACCCACTCTATCTTTAGTTTAACCACGTAATTATAAAATACATTCGCTCTGGTCATGCTTTCTAACGTGCTACATTTGAAATCACATCTTTCCAACGCTACGTTTTTCCTTTCCTTTCCCTGGAGCAAGGCTTCTGGTTAGCAGCAGACCATGGGAGCAGCACTTCTTACTGGAAATAACCTCACTAATGGTTGCAGACTTGGTTTCAATACATCACTGAGGTAAATGAAAACATAGCCAATATGGCAGATCAGATGAGGCCAGGGGACAGTGGGCTGAACAATCCGTATCAGTCCACATTTAGTGGACTTAGCCCTTAGTCAGCAGAAGGTAGGAAGTGTGTGTGTCTGTGTGTGCACGTACATGTCTGCATGTGCCTGTGATTCCTTTTTCACCTGATTCCTTCACACCATATATACTATTGCGACTTTTTGAGTTCTTCTATGTCAGCACGTATTCTTCGTCCTATCTCGGCAAGTGCAGAGTATTCCATTATAAGAACGGACATGTATTTTTGTCCCCTACTGAAGGATAGTTTGTTGTTTCCACACCACAATGAGTTTTCTTGTTTCTGAGCACATTCTGTCTCAGGTGCTTTTAACTGGCTCTTGTCTCTCCATCCAGAATCTCTCCCCTGGCTCTCACACCTGGGACCTCTACTCGACTCTCACACCTTCTTGCTTTTTCTTGATCTGACCTCAAAGGCCACATCTTCAGACAGGTCTGCACAAAGCACCATGTGTCTCAATTTCCAATTCTCTCCTGAGTGTTTTTCCCGTAGCAAATCTCATCATCAGAGATGATCACATTCATGGGTGTTCAACCTGCTTCCTCAGCACAGCTCCTTTACTCACTGCTCAACAACCGTCATCTGACTTCGGGAGAAGGCCACGGGGCAGGGGCAGAGGCAGAGGACCGTGTTCTGGAGAGGCGGTCCGCAGGGTGGAGGCCCTGAGCACACGGCAGCCGCAGCTTGCTGCCAGGCTCCCGGAGCAGACGCGACACTACACGTTACAATCCGGTATGCATTATTGCACAACCTCGGGTCCCAGAGGGGCCACCGTGGGAGGAGCGCTTGTCCCAGCAGAGTGTTGGCGCGCCCCTGCTGTCACACACCGCCCTGCCCCGGCAGCTGCGCTTTCCAAGAACGAAGGAACGGCGTTCCCAGTCCACACGCTTTTCCGCTTCCGTCAAGAGGGAGACTTCACTTCCTCAGCTCCTTTCATCTGCTCGAGTCCTGAGTTGGTTTCACAACTGGAACATCGGAGACGTAGCTCCAGCTCTAACTGGCCTCCTGCCACCTGGAAGGCTTGATCTTGGGGCAACCCTCTCGGACGCCGGGGGCCGTGGCGTGAGAGGCCGGGCCATCTCGAGGGACTGGGCTTCAGTCAACAGCTCAGTTCATCTGTCAGATCCAAGCTGTCTTGGATGTACAATCACTCTGACGTCAGAGTCCCCTTGCCCCGGCTACCATCTCGCTGCAACCACGACAGCCCAGAAGAGGCCACCAACTGACTCCAGTCAACCCAAGGAACAGCTGCTTTAAGCCATTGGGTTTGGGGATGGCTTGTTGTATGGCAGCAGTTAACTGAAAAATTATTTTGTACTTCGAAATGGGGTACAATGAAAACAGGAGCAGGATGTGTGACTCTGAGACCAGTAGGCAGGCCAGAGTGGGAAGGTGTCTACAGAGCCTGCCCGTGAAGGTCCGAGGACGGCACGTATTAGACGCCAAGCCGTAGCCCGCAGTGATACACCAGATAAGGTATCAGATGAACTTCTGAATCCGACTAAGGCTATTTCCGGGCAAACTATAGAATGTGTCACCCAGATTCTTCCAGCGTCCCAAGATAAAATACCGGAAGTGGAATGGTTCCCTAAAGGGCAGCAAACAGAGCATCCCACACTCACTGGACGCTTGAGGTGAGGGGTGGTCTGTAATGGTTTTGTGGGGGACGAGGACGATGAGTCTGCCACACAGCACAGAGGACCCGCAGGTGTCACGGAAGAGGCAGGAAGGACTTGTGCTTATGTACCACTGGGGTCCGAACCGCAGCAGCGTCTGGAGTTGCAAGGGGGCATCCCCCACTCTCTGCGGCAGGAGCGTCCTCCCAGGCGCCCACAGAAGTATGGGTAACGGTACGTGCCCCGCACCGTCCGGGGTGCACATGGATCAGAGACGACGCCGACGCCCTCGCTGGGACGCCGGCTGGACAGATGGCATGTGCGCGAACCTGGTGCCGTGCAGCCTCCCGTCGTAGGAGCTGATGCCGCAGCTTATCACTCGAGAAAGTAACGCGAAGCAAAGGCGCACGGGTGCGGGCCGGGGCGTCTAGTCTCTAATCAAATATTTTCAAAAAGACACACCCATGTGGGCGCGCGTAGCACGCACCCGGTTTTAGGCAGAAAACCTGGCAAACGCTGTTTGACTCTGGGAGAGAGCCCGAGAGGCCGGAGGCAGGTGCGGCGAACGGCCTACATACGACGACACAGCAGCCACGTTATTCAGGAGGCGACGCAGCCGCTCGTGTGTTTCTTAATCGCGAGCTGCTCAGGGCTCCCTCCCCAGGCCCACGGGGTGGCAGTCTCTGCTCTTCCGGTTTGCTGGGGTGAAAACGCTGGAGAAACGCCGAGGCAGGCTGCATCCGGACGCCTCCCCAGGACCCAGAAGGGCATCTCGCGAGAGGAACACGCACTCCGATGTCATCAAAGTGACTTCCTCCTGGTACCTCCGTTTGCTACTCAGTATAAGCGCCGGTATTGTGTCTTTTTTTTTATTAAGACCTTAGTTTTTTAGAGAAGTTTTATGTTCACAGCAAAACTGAGGGGAAGATATATACCCCCTGTCTCCCGGCCTTCCCGCTGTCAACAGCCCCACCAGACGGCACCGTCGTTACCAAGGATGAAACCACACTGACACGTCTCGGTCACCCAGAGCCCGGGGTCCACAGGAGGGGTCGCTCTCGGTGATGTCCATTCTATGGGTTTTGACAGCTGTATAACGACCTGTTTCCGCCATTAGGGTGTCGCACGGTAGTTCCACTGCCCAGAACCCCGCTGCGCCCCGCCGCGCCCATCCTTCCCCCCTCGCGCCCGCTCTTCCACTGTGTTCAGAGTTCTGCCCTTTCCGGAGAGTCACGGAGCGCCAGCCTTTCCCGCCAGGAATACGCACTCGAGACTCCTCCCCGTGTCCTCCGGCTGATGGCTCACTTCTTCTAGAGCTCAGTACTCTGCCGCTGTCTGGTTACGTCAGTTTTCAACCTTTGCTCTCACTTAGGGAGACTCGCACACAGTTTTACGCAAGTTCACAAGTGTAACAGACGCAGACGGAGAACGATGACTCGCTGCCTTCGGTGCTTCTGCCGTTCACACTGTCTGTCACAGGTCGGGAAAAGCGTCCCGTAACCTGAGTTCCGACTTCCCCCAGAGAGCCTTCGGGACGTGGCTTCCCCAGACAGCTGTAAGCTCCTGGGGGAAACTACGAGGCCGTAGGCCCTCCCGCCGGGGCCCCGTTCTCAATCTGCCCTGAACAGCGAGGCCCCCTCGTTACACAGAGCCGGCGTCCGGCAAGTGCTGGGATTCCGACTCCGTGATTCTCTTTCAGCCTCCGCGCCCTTCCGCCGTCGAGACGCCCCAACAGGGAGGAGGGCGCATCCACAGACTGATTTCTGTGACCTCCCACGGGCCTCGTCTGTCCCTAACAAACGGCCACCACTTCGCGTGCACGGTCTCGCACCGATTTCAGCTGAACTTCAGGAAACTGGCGGAACAGAAAAGTGACGAAGCCATCGCTCAGCCGGCGACCAGGGTGACGCGGAGTGACGAGGAGGGCGCACCGCGTCCGCCGCGGCCGGGCCTCTTGGGGGGGACGCCGGGCGGGAGACCCACGCGGGGCCTGGGCCAGGCCGCGCACTGAGGCAGCTACCGCCTCACGACGGAATCACGGCCTTAGAACCACAGGTCTCTCTAAAACGAGGCTTCGCCCACGGAGGCTGGCGCGTGGGGAGTGAGGACACGCAGGGCGAGCGGGTCTTCGAAGACGGCGTCCTGTGGCTGGAGCCGCCGGTCGGCCCTGCCGCGAGTCCCTGCCGCACAGGCCGGCCCGGGGAGGGGTTCAAAGAGTCACTCTTCCTGCTCAAAGAAGACACTTAAGGAGTCCGCGACAGCACGAGAAGCGGGCTGACTTCCAAAAACCAGGGCCTGTTTCTCCACACCAAGATACGATCAATCAACCCATGACACAAGTTTTATAGTTTAGACATACGTGTACGTATGCTTTCCTCCTGGAATTGGGAAATAGCCTGATTTTCACAATTCGCTCAGCATATAAGTAAGACAAATACACACGTATACGTGTATGTACACATACGCTCTTCACGTTAAGAATAAACCTCACAGCCAGCGAGTGATGCCCGTGACCTTAATAGAGCCGGGCGTCTAACTCGGTCGTGAGGGACGCAGATTGGAAGTCACTTGTGCTCCGCTCTCTGCTGGCCTCGGGCTCAGCGAGCGCGCAGTCTGTCCGGCCGAGCCGAGACGCCGCGTGTACCTCCGTTCAGCCGTGTAATCGACTGTGAACGTTAGGGCGGGAGAGTCTCTTCTGAAACTACCACCGTCAGTAAGACTTTCAGGCTCCAAAAAAACCTGGTTTCCTGCTTGTTCACAGAGCACCTTCGCCTAGAGAGAGAGAGAGAGAGAGAGCTACCGATGCACGCGTCTGAGACGCGGGTTTCGAGACCGGGTCTTGCGACGGGGCGAGTCATGGGCCGGGCACTGTCCGGACCTCAGGGGCCTTGCTCCCGCAGCAGGGCGGCTGGGACAGACGGTCCCTCGCATCTCGGTGGCTCAAACCTGTACGTCTCTGGGAGCGCTTCTACGGTTGAGCTGATTTCCTTTGGGCTTTATTTGCTTTTTCCAGAGGATCTGATTTCCAGAGTGATCTGTGATCACTGCTCTCAGGTGGAAGAGGTACACCTAAGGAACCTCGCCGTATTCGCGGTCCTCGGGGGGGAAACGCGACACTACGGAAGTAACCTGCGTCGCGGGCCAGGTTCTCTGGAGCAGAGCTCGGGCGCGGGAGATTCCGGAGAAGCTCAGAGAGCAGCGGGGCAGGGTGGGGAGGGGACGCAACCGAGACACGGGCCCGACCTGAGACCGCGTGCCCGGGCGGTGGCTGCCCTCTCATCTCGAGGGACACTCCGGATGAAAACGATGCCTTTCGCGGCCCCGCCCAGCCCGTGGCGGAGGTGCCGCGGGGGACACGGACGCGCAGGCGCCCCCTGCCTCTGCGGCCCGGGGAGCAGGCTAAGTCTACCAGAAGGCAGCGCACGCACAGCCGGCGGGGCGCGGGGACACAGAGCGGAGCCTGGAGGGTCCGGGCGGGGCACCCCCAGAACCGCGCGCGCTCTCTGCCCGAAGCCATCTGCTCAGAGCAAAGCGACCTCAGGGGCAAGAGGAGGGAAAACCAGTCCCGCCACTGTATTCACCCCGGGGCCGCTCAGCAGGTCTTTGCCACGGGCCTCCGGCAGCCCGAGCCTCTGCTGAGAACGAATTGAGAGGGGCGTGCGCACCTTCTTAGGCTGGGGTCCCTGGCCAGCGTGCTGCGAATTCCAGACACGTCCGTCGGCCACGCTGTGTTCTCTGTTCGCCATCTTTCCATTCGCCCCTTTTTCACCATAATTACATCAAACGCAGCCATCCGATTCTACATCATTGCGTTAAAATAATCTGAAGCCTAAAAGGACGCGGGGTAGAAGATTTCCAACCACAGGCAGAAATCTTACCCGAGGCTGTAGGAGCTGTTTAATCCCTGTAAATTATACGAAAGCTGCTGTGGAACCGGAACTAACCTGAAAGAAACCCACGGCTCGCATTGCTTAGAGAAACCAGTTTTCGTGTAAAAGACAAACATGCCGCCAACTACATTCAGTTGCAGAAATCAAGACGCTGCAGCACGAGAGAGTGACGCCTGTTAGGTCTGTCTCGCTGGCCCGGCACCCGAGACGGGGCCAGGGGCTCAATCGGGGGGACTCGGGGCACGGCAGGAACAGCTCACCTGTTGTCTCCAGCACGGATCTGACCCCGCTGCTCCCGTCGTAATAATGAGACGGGGGACACCGAGCCAGCTCTGTGCGGTTTCCTTCCAAGTCTGATTGAAGAAATGATTGCACGCCAAGTGGGACGGCCCCTCACCGAGCCAGCTGACGCCGGGAGATGTGTCACATTATTATTATCTGTCGCCATCGCGGGCTCTCAGGACGAAGAAAGGACTTACGGGATTACTCCTGGCACTGTTTTAATAACTCTCCCGGAGCTCGGCTGATGGATGGCCATTAAAATTTTTATAGGCAGTGATTACGGTGGAAGTGGATTTTTGGAATAGATATGGGACTTAGAAAACGCTGTTTTTTCTCAAAAGATACTTTGAAAATCTTTTCTTCAAAATAATAATTTGACCCACAGGACACAGAAAAACCGCCAAAGCCCCAGGTCTAAGGCCAACAGAAGGGATGACGCGAGGGAGAAGGGGCAGGTGCAGGGGGTTCATGTGGAAAGTTGAGGTAGAATCCCCTCCTGTGTGCCTCCCTTATCTCTGGGGAGAAGCCAATGTGAGGAAACAGAAGCGCCAAAAGAAATCAGTGAGAGCAGGAAAATGAAGGGACACCAAGCCTAACGAATAGAATATGCAAACACTGAAAATTAGCCTGACAAAGACTTAACTTCTTATTAACAGGTGAATTTCCAGAATGTGGGCTGGGAATCTAATTAGCTGAGCTTAGATACAACAGAAACAGGTCTGGGGCAAAGAGTAACTTTGTGAGTCTTCGCTGCGTTGAAAAGGGATTGGACCTTGGAGGAGTCATCCCGTGTTGTAGGGAGGTGGTGAGAGGCAGCGTACTGCACTGGTCTGAGCTCCTGGCTCGGACTCCAGCGGTCTGCGGACTCCCGCCCTGTAAACTGGACTCACGACCGCTCGTGCTTCCTTCTCCTCAACTACAATGCTAACGAGACCGGCTTCACAGGGTTGTTTTAAGTACTGAATGAATGAAAATATTTAATGTTAGACACTGTACTGTGAAAAGCCGATGAATGCTTGACACTGCCCTATTAGGATTGCTAGCGATTTTTACAGACATTATCATTTGTCGATGAAAGCGGACACTGGCTGAGTGGTCTCTGACATGTTATAATACTGAGTGGTCTGGAAATGGCTGAGAAAAATGGTTACACTGTTCTCCATGGTACTACCCACTAAATGCCAGCTTCACTGTCTTTGAGACAAACTGCTACTTTATTTCAAAGTGAAGTCTCACTATCTATTCTGAGATCCATAAAACATCCTTTGTGTGCATTGAGGACACTCTTGTTCCCCTCTCTGGGAAGGAACCCTGAACCGGATTCCTGGGTTTTCAGCAACATGTTTGTATAGTCCTATCGGCTCACCCGTGAGTCGCCTGGCTTCAGTCTAGAGTAACTTGCTGGAAAATCTGCAACCACCCGAATATTCTCATGGATGAGACCGCTAAATTTTGCACTGTTTATAGTATACAACTTTTAGCATTTTTCCCAAGCAAATCTGACACTAAGTTGGTATAGGCTTCTTATCTTTAGTAAAAACAATTTCTGGGAACTTGTGGTCCCTTTTCTTGTAATTCATGCCGAGAAGCAAAAGATGTTTCCCATCCCTCCATCCCTCCCAGAATCGCTACTGGAGCTTCCGCACCCTCAGCGCAGCTACGCCTCGTCAGAACTGAATCCTCTCATCTCCCCCAGGAATACCCATCTCTTCTGAAATCGTGGACATGGGTTTCGTCTCTTGCGGTGTGGCCATTAATAATATATTTAATTACGAACTCATAAACATTAATATTGCAAAATGCAGCTAGTGACTGACTAAATATTTAAAGCAGGTGGAGCTCACGCGTGGTATTAGGCGGAGAGCGCATTTTCATGGATTCCAGGCGCCGGAATCCCCCATCTCAGGCGGGACTGTGTGCACTGGGTAACGGCCCGTCCTCCGTGCCCGAAGACAAAGCTGAGAACAATCGTCTAGAGACAGGGCACGAAGAGCTTTTAGATAAAACAGGCTAACGGAGTTAAAGGCCGGCTGCTGACTGATCTCCTTAGGATATATTTAATCCAAAAGTAAGAGTAACGGACTAGGGCCGGGAAAGAACTTGGGATAGTAAGAAAGTTTTAAAATGAAGACGTGAGGTCTGCAGGGTAACAGCCAGAATCAAGGACGGTCTGGTCTGTAAGTCACTGCAGACTTCTGACTGCTAGCTCAAAAGACCACACTGGCTGAGCTGTGTGGACCACAACCGAGTACAACCTTAAGAACGAAACACACTCTTTAAAACTACAACTTGTTTAGACAAGTTATAAACTGCATTCCCCCTTAACTCCCTCCGTGGTACAAGACTTTCCATAAAAGAATCATAAAATGCTTTTTCAAATATATATTTCCTGGGACACCTGGGTGGGTCGGTCGGCTAAGAGTCCAATTCTTTGTTTCAGCTCGGGTCATGATCTCATGGTTCGTGAGGTCGAGCCCCATGTCAGGCTCTGTGCCTGCTTGGGCTTCTCTCTCCCTCTCTCTCTGCTCCTCTGCTGCTCATGCTCTGTCTCTCTCTCTCTCAAAATAAATAAATAAACATTAAAATATGCTTTTCCTGTGTGATCTGTTTTTCTTCCCAAATGCACTTTCCAGAACAACTTTTATTAATTCCCATTCTTCCTTAATTTCCTCCTCTCTCCTGTCTTTGAATGTTTTTCCAGTTTGTTGATCTATGTACAGATTTTTGCACTCCTTAACTCCTGAACTTCCGAAGGGGCCACGGTCTCTGACACGAGCAGCACAGTCACCCTGAAATAACTGACAGTTACAGAGCGCTCTATCCAAGAGCAGACAGTACACCCACCTGAGGTCACACAGAGAACAGTCTCTAAGACTGACTGCTTTCTGGATCATGCAATGCACCTCAACAAATTTAAAGTACAAGACAGTACACAAAGTGTGCACTCAGGCCACAGCGGGGTTAAGAAACCAGTGTAGAAGGACGCCTGGAAAATCTCCACATATTTGAAAATTGAACTCACACTTCCCAATATCATGTGGGTCACAAGAGAAAATTCAAAAAGTCTATTGAACTAAATGAAAATGAAAACACAACTTTTTTATCAAAATCCATGGGATGAAGCAAAGTAGCACATATGAGGAAATGTCTACCATTATTAAATCCACATATTAGAAAAGAAGAAAGATTGACAATCAATAATCTAAGCTTGGACCTTAGGAAAATAGAGAAAGGACAATTTAAGCCTTCAGCAAACATAAGAAAGAAAAAAAAATAAAAATAGAGCAGAAATCAATAAAATTAAAACCTATAAATCAATAGAGAAATTCAGTGAAACTAAAAGTTGGTTCTCTGAATAGATCGATAAGATTGATAAATCTCTAGTAAGGATAACTAAGTTGAAAAAGAGAAGACACAAATTACAAATCTCAGAAAAGAAAGAGAGGCCATCACTACCACTTCCATACACCATAAAAAGGTAGTAAGTGGCTATTATGAACAGATCGTGGAATCTACCATTCAACAAGCCACCTAAGGCAAATAGTATGACCATATCAACAGATGTAGAAAAGGCATTTGACAACATCCAAGACTCACCCATGAAATATAAAAACACTCAGCAAACTAGCAAGGGAGAGGAACTTTCTTAACTTGATAAAGAACATCTCTAAAACAAAACAAAACAAAAACAGAAAAACAAACACCAACAACAACAAATCTACAGCCAGCATCACATTTAATGCTGAAAAACTGAGCGTCTTCCTCCTAAGACTGGGAACAAGACAAGGTTGTCCATTCCTAGGACTGTTATTGGACACCATTCTGGAAGTGCAATAAGTAAAGGAAATAACAGGTATTCAGATTGTGAAGGAAGAAATAAAATTGTCCTTATTCTGAGATGGCATGATTGTTTACATAAAAAAAATCCCAAGAATTGACCAAAAAAATTTTTTTAAACCAACAAAAAATTATAGCAAGTTGCAAGACTACAAGGTTAATACATATCAATGTTTTCATGTACACTATCAACATGTAATTGTCATTTAAATTTAAAACACAATGCCATTTACAATAGCACAGAACTTAAATACATAGGTGTTCATCTATCAAATTAGGTACAATATCTGTATTTAGAAAACTATAAAACTCTGATTAAAGAGATCAAAGAAATGTAAATTAATGGAAAATATTCCATTTTCATGAATAGAAAGACTCAATATCGCCAGGGGCCAGGTCTTCACAACTTGATATATAGATTCAGTGCAATCCCAACCAAAATCCCAGCAAATTACTTTGTGGGATTCGCAAAATGGATTCTAAAGTTTATAGAGAGAGGCAAAGGACCCAGAGCAGCCCGCACAATATTAACTAATATTGTCTGTCCAACTTCAGGACTTACTAGAAAGCTACAGCACTCCAGACGGAGTTGTCCTGGCAAAAGAATAGACAAATAGATCAATGGAAGAGAATGGAGAGCCCAGAATCAATACAGTCAGCTGCCCTTTACCAAAGGAGCAAGGCAATTCAATGCAGAATGGAGAGTCTTTTCAACGACTGGTGATGAACAACTGAACATTCACATGCACGAGAAAAAGAAAAAAAAAAGAATACAAACATAGAACTTCCATATTTCATAACAACAACAAAATTCAAAATGTAACATAGACCAGGGGCACCTGGGTGGCTCAGCAGGTTGAGCGTCCAACTTCAGCTCAGGTCATGATCTCGTGGTCTATGGTTCAAGCCCCACATCCAGCTCTGTGTGGACAGCTTGGAGCCTGGAGCCTGCTTTGGATTCTGTGTCTCCTTCTCTCTCTGCCCCTTTCCTGCTTGCAGTTTATCTTTTTTTCTCTCTCTCTCAAACGTAAATAAATATTGAAAAACAATTTTTAAGCCAATGTAACGCAGACCTGAAACGTAGAACATAAAAAAATGAAACTTTGAGAAGAAAACATTAGAGAATATCCACACAACCTAGGAATAAAATCTAGATACTACACACGCACACACACACACACAAAACATGATCCATGAAAGAAAAAATTGACAAATTGGGCCTTATTGAAATTACAAACCTCTGCTCTGTGAAAGACACTACCAAGACAATGAAATGACAAGTCACTGACTGGAAAAAGTATTTATAGAACACACATCTTATAAAAGATTGTTGTCCAAATTGTACAAAGGACTCTTCAAACTTAACAGTAGGGAGACAAACAATACAATTAAAAATGTGCAAAAAATCTGAACACTTCACCACAGACGACAAACAGATGGCAAGTAAGCACATGAAAATATGCTTAGAACCATTTGTTATCATGTAACTGCAAACTGAAACAAAAATGAGTCACCATTATACAACCACTATGGACGATGTCCAAACAACTGTCAATTCCAAATGGCAGGCAAGGCCATGGGACAACAGGAACTCCCTCTCAGTGTTGGCAGAATGGCAACACCGCTCAATCATTTCGGAAGACTTTTTCTCAGTTTCTGACAAAGGTGATAAGCAGTTTGATACCATGATCTAGCAATTACATTCTTAGGATTTTACCTGCCTGATTTGAAAATCTCTGCTCACCCAAAAACCTGCATGTGAAAGTCTATTACCACTTCATTTGTAATCACCTAAACCTGGAAACAGTCTAAATGTCCATCAGTTGAATGGACAAATGAATGATAAATCTGTACAATGGAATATTACTCAGCAATAAAAGCACGGAACACTTATGTCGGAAAAAGGCATAAATCTTAAAATGCATGCTGATAAGTGAAAGAAACCACCTGAAAAGCCTACATACTGCATGATCTCAATTCTATGCCATTTTGGAAAAGACAAATATATAGAAACAATATAAAGATCAGTCAGGCATTAGGGGTGGGGGCGGGATGAGCTGTGGAGGACAGGCGATTTCCAGGGCATGAAAACACTGTGTGACACTGTATCAGTGGATACGTCATCATACACTTGTACAAACCCATAAAATGTGTAACATCGAGAGTGAACCCCAACGTCAGCCAAAGACTTACAACGATGATGACATTTCAACGTAGGTTCATGACTCGTAACAAATGTACCATCTGGTGGGGTTTATGATAACGGACCAGGCTGTGCATGGGTTGGGGAAAAGGGTGGGAATCTCTGTACCTTCCCCTCAATTTTGCCATGAACCTAAACTCCTTTAAAAAATAAAGTCTATTACATATATTCTATAGGGTAGTTTTTAAAGGTAAAATTGATAATCCACGTACAATTCTTAGCACAATCGCTAGCACAGACTATGCACTCAGCGGATGCTATTATCAATCAAAGCAAACAACCAACTGTGGGGGCATCTGGGGGACTCAGTCACTTGAGAGTCCAACTCCTGCTTTCAGCTCAGGTCATAATCTCACAGTTTGTGAGTTCAAGCCCCATGCTGGGGTATGCACTGACAGCACAGAGCCTGCTTGGGCTTCTCTCTCTCCCTCTCTCCCTCTCTCTGCTCCTCCCCAGCTCCTGCTCTCTCTCTCTCTCAAAAATAAACATTAAAAAAAAAAAGCAAACTACCAACTGTTGACTTCTTTTTTTCTTTTCTTCTTCTTCTTTTTTTTTGGACAGGGCACACTTTAGGATTATTTCAGATGCCACTGTTTCAAACATATTTTTGTAACATAAAGAAAGCGCATATAAGTTAAAACATGTAAAGACCAGACATACCCCAGTTAAGAAAGCCAAAGGGATGGCCAAGAGCAAAGAAAGCTTGTTATTAATCATGGGGCAAACACCATTTGAAGAGACACAAGCCATAATGGACCGGCATTTTCCTCCCTCTGTGTTATGTATGTTTTCCATAGTTACCAATTCTTTCCTTAAGTCCACCCTTTCCTCTTCTGTTTTATGTAAAGATCTCTGGTGACCATTATGGTTGTCATGAATCACCCCTAAATACATGGACGGGATTATAGCAGACCAAGAATAGTAATAGTATCCAGACTAGGACAAGGTTACTGACAGATATTTGTGTCTGTCTTTGTTAGGAAGACCATGAGGTCTTTGTTTTACATGAGACAAACCTGCATTAAGTGAGACAACAACAAGATTTTTCATGTTACAACAATTAAATACGGAGAAACAGATACTGAGTAAACGAGAGTGTGAAATATGCTTACTTGCCGATATATTTTCACTCTATTCCTGCCCAGCATGGCCCTTCCCTAGAAGTGTTTGAGGAAGCGGGTGGGTTGAATCCTGCACAATGCCCCCCCTCACTCCCTCACAGTGGGCTTCTGTTCATATTCTGCCAGCAGGAAGCACTAGTACAGACCCAACTGCAGTCTGGAGGAAAACGCCATTTTCTTTTCTCATGGCTGTGCCCACAGAGTGCCAGCTCCTGGTGGTTCTCCGGGAAACGCAGACCGATGCAGCAGCAGACTGGGTCTGGGACTCTGGACTGGCCGCGGCGACAACATTACAAAGGACTTCAATCCCCTCGTTCTTGTGGTGCTGGGGGGATTGGTTCTTCCTGACTCCTGGGCCATCGATCCCCCAGCAGCCTCAGCAGCTCACGGTTCTGGGGACCACAGGCTCTGAGAAATGCCATTTCTCTGGCTGTGGCAATAGTGGCACCTTCCGATAGGTTACAGGACTCTGAGTGACACATCATCCTCGGCTTCGTACTTCCTCTCTGTGCAACACCTGAAGTGGAGGTGTCTGTGGCCTGGAATAATCCCTGCCCCACGCTCCTTCCGTAGCATACGTGTGAGCTCTTGACCCAGCCGGACTTTGCCCACTGACCCCGGCCAGAGTTCACCCACAGGCATGAAATCGTGTGACAGACGTAACCAAGAATGTCTTCCTGGTGAATGTTATTTCAGTAGCTTGCCTGAAGAACTTTATAAAATATTTTCCCTTTTAATATCATTTTGAGTGATATTTTTATAGAAAAAAAGTGTGCATATCTTAAACTCAAACCTTTATCGACATGATGAAATAAAAGAAATGTTCTGACTTACTTTACAAATAAAATTGGTTGAACATCACGACCACGCGTAGACATTCTGAAAAGGAACCGAATGTCCACACGTGAATAAACCTCTTGAATTTTGCTGAAGTTGAGAGACCAAATTCCTCCCCAACAAACAACTGTTTGCTAACAAAATATTTTTTTTAATTTTTTAATGTTTATTTATTTTTGAGAAAGAGAGAGCATGAGCACAGGAGGGGCAGAGTGAGAGGGAGACACAGAATCTGAAGCAGGCTCCAGGCTCCGAGCTATCAGTACAGAGCCTGAAATGGGGCTTGATCCCATGACCTGATCTGAAATCAAGAATGGGACGCTCAAGTGACAGAGCCACCCAGGCACTGCTAATTTTAACATTTTAAAGTCTACCGTACATACAACTTTTAAAAAAATTTTTTAACATTTACTCATTTTTGAAAGAGTGTGAGTGGAGAGGGGCAGAGAGAGAGAGAGAGAGACAGGATCTGAAGCAGGCTCCAGGCTCTGAGCCATCAGCACAGAGCCCAATGCAGGGCTCAAACCCACGAACCTCGAGATCACAACCCGAGCCAAAGTCGGATACTCAACTGGCTGAACCACCCAGGCGCCCCACGCTAACAGAATATTTTCAATTGACTGGGAAAGATGCCTTCAGCATTTTACTTTCTATCGTAATTTCTGTTTACATAGAGATGATTTAATTAAGTTTCACTGATATTTAGGACAATGAATAGGGGTTTTGACTCACACGAAATGTCTGGATTTAGAAATAAATGTAGGGTGTGTCGTAACAGGAGAGAGACTTTGAAGACAAGGTTACTGTATTTTTATTACCTCTGACCCAGACTCGTAAGTGACAGTGCGTTTCCTCGCAGGTGCCTTCTGTTGGCAGAGCGACTGCTTTCACATCATCCTTTCACTGAGGACGTGAATTATTTTGAGTGTCCCAGCGTGCAGTAAAGGCGTCAGACTCACCACGTCCTCCTCCAAGTCCAAGTTGGGTCAAGGCTCGACTCAATTAAATTCATACAAGGGACCTTCCAGTGTCTCTGCTGGGAGCATTTGCCCAAAGGCAGAGCCAGCTCCCAACCCCACTTGCCGCTCTGATGTTGGCTGACACGTGTCCTGTCGTGCTCACGCAGACCTGAGTGACTGTGGCAGGTCTCTTCAGGGTACGGACTCTGCCCTGGAACCAGAAATGGAAATCTCTCCTCATTTAGTTTTAAGGCCGACAGAGTCATTGTTTGATCCTCTTTCCCGTCGTCTCCTCTGCTGTAATTCTCCCTTCCACGCGCTGTGCCAAGCAGTAAACACTCTGCAGCAAGACTGAAATTCGAAGCGGTGGGTCAACATCTCCCACATGTCGACGAGCGCTGGGCGTCCAGCGTCCAGGCGTCGTCCTCCTGGGCACGGCCCCCGGCGCGGGCACCGCTGCCTCGCTCCCTCTCGTTCGAGCCGCTCCAGCACGTCCAGCTGGGTTCTTTCTTCCGTTTCTGCACTTCTTCCCCCAGCGGCTTCCCGATTCCAGCAGCTCAGCCCGCCCCCACAGCCCGCTTCTCATCGCCGCCGGTCTAAACTTTATTTGTAGTCATTCATGAGGGTACAGAGCTCATCGTCCAAAATTATCATCGTCCAGTGCCGTCTCTTCCAGGAGAATACGTGATACAGTCAATCAGTATATAGCAAAGATTCGTTTGATAGCCAACGTTCTGCTAATTGCTTTGAACGCTTGAAAATAATTTCAGGTCAAGTTTTGCCCTTGAACAGCTAACTTTTTATATATATACATACATATTTTAGTGCATCATATAGATTCAGTCCTTTGTAGGACAAAAACAAAAATAAAAAATGCATTTGAAATCTAATATTTTGGGGTGGCCGGGTGGCTCAGACGTCATGGGTTCAAGTCCCACGTCGGGCTCTGTGCTGACAGCTCGGAGCCTGGAGCCTGCTTTGGATTCCGTGTCTGCCTCTCTCTCTGCCCCTCCCCTGCTCATGCTCTATCTCTGTCTCTCAAAAATAAATACACATTAAAAAATTGTTTCTTTCAATCTGTAATATTTCAAAGATGGCCAGCCGGATGATCGAGATAATGCGTGAGTACAAGTTCATCAGGAAACTTTATGGAATCTAACTTGAAGTACGGGTTCTCTATTTTTCCTTCTTCTTCTTCTTTGTGTCCTACTCCTCAGTAAGCAC
>PITB01012434.1:0-53247 GCA_004024585.1 Paradoxurus hermaphroditus | reverse complement strand
AACTCCGGGCTCTAACTCAGGAACCCTGAGATCACGACCAGAGCTGAAATTAAGAGTCGAATGCTCAACCGACTGAGCCACCCAGGTGCCCCACAGACCTTTTCATTTTTCATGACATCTTAATGTAGAAAATGACCATAGAAACAAAGAAAATTGTTTTGAATTCTTCTCTTTCTCTAATAACAAAGTATACATCTTTAGCAATCATATAAATCCTATTAAGTTTGTTTCTCTTTCAACAATATTAGGGTTGTATAATCAAGGTGCTAATCATGTCTTGCACCGTTCAAATCCTCCAGTGAACTTATAGAGTGTCTAAAGGAAATGGGGAAAAACACCCAAATCCAGTTATTTGGGTTCAGTAGATTCTAAACTCTGCGTGTGTGTGTGTGTGTGTGTATGTAATGATGTTATGACTATCAGGATGACAGTTATGATGAATTTATGAGTAAATGAGAATTCCTTTTTTTCTTGGCACAGATTATTTTTATGAGTACTGTCCTTGGATGCCAGTTCATGGATCCATTAATTTGAATTATGAACCGCATCTTCACATAGCTCCCAAATCAGATCATTGATGCCTAAACACTTGGTCTGTCTCTTGTATCTTAATATATTTCAAATGTTGTTATTGCTTATACATTCAGCTTCAGGTTTCCAGTCCTCCTGCTAGTAGGTTCGCTGGTGGTTTATAGCAGCAGTTCTCCATGGATATGTGGCCAAAATCAAATGTGTCAAGGTCAACGGTGATATGACAAGAGCAAATTTCTTAAATGAAGAACACGGTAGTAAGGTTCTCAGACTGCGTGCTTCCTACAGAGTTAAACACCACCCTTACAATATCGTTTCCTGTCTCAATGGCATTGTGATTTGCCTTCTTGGATAGGACGGAAGGATTTGGAGTTACGTAGGTGTCCTCATGGAATTAGGCATTATTCTCAATATTTCCATGAGGGCATGGGAGACATTCTCCCGCCTCAGTGTGCTTCTGGAAAAATATGACTTGAGAAATCTGGCTTGGAAAATGCCACAGTAACCACATGAAGTGATCTGACATTTACCCAGATGATCTACATTTTGTATCATCATCGTCAAGAAATGGTGATGGATTCTTTGAAAAAGATAGTTCAGGCGCTCTACGAATACACCCCCAGGCTTCAAGTGCCTAATTCCTCTGTCTGCTCCAATCACGCCAGAAACAAGCCCAGATAGAGCAGAAATGCATTTGCTTCCACTCGCACAGTTGGAAAATGATGACGAAAATAAGTAACGATCTTCCTTTATTGAGTACATATCATTCTGGAGACTTTATATATGAACTTTCAAATATTTCAATATATCTTTAAGTTAGGATTTTTATCTGTTTCCAGATGGCATGACTGAGCTTTAGTCATAAATGGCTGAAAAGATACTTCTGTCTGGCTCTAAAGTCAAAACAGTATCTATTAAATGATGCTGTTTTTCAAATCTCATGTCAGCTTGGGGTGCCTGGGTGGCTCAATCAGTTGAGCATCCGACTTCGGCTCAGGTCGTGATCTTGCGGTTCGTAGATCCGAGCCCTATGTCGGGCTTTGTGCTGACAGCTCGGAGCCTGGAGCCTGCTTCGGATTCTGTGTCTCTCTCTCTTTCTGCCCTTTTCCCGCTCCTACTCTGCCTCTCTGTCTTGTCAAAACTAAATAAACATTAAAAAAAAATCTCACGTCAACTTGATGGGCTAGGTTCAATTGCAGTGATTTGGTCAGTTCCTACGGGTGTCTTCTGACGAAGCCGATGCAGTCACATAGACCTAATAACAGGATGATGGTGACGTCAAAATCCCACTGCCAGCAGATATGTATATAGTGTGGAGAAGTCGCTGATAAAGTGGATGCTGAATATTACGCATTTCACATCAGTAAAAACTTTCCCTGAATCCGATTCTTATTCGATGATAAATATGGAATCTAAGACCAAAAAACGTTAGTATCTGAAAAATCCCTGCAAGGCAGTTGAGTTGTCTCTGACCACATCAGGAGATATTAGGTATTAATTAAGAATAAAAATTCCAGTTCAAACTGAATGTTCCTATTGTGTCTGGCTCTAACGGGATAGGTATGCTGGAGCTATGCGACTCCCTTAAGCATCATACTTCTGGTTACAAGTTTTATAAATAAATTAAAATTTCTTTAATTCTTTTTTAATATACTAAGCCCCCAGTGTTTTAAGATTATTTATTCATAATTTTTCCACAACAGATGAAAAAGATCTCAAGTGCATTCAGTGTTTGCCCAATTTTTCCCAAGAGTCCTTTATGAAATGATTATAACTTCAAGAGCTTCTGTTACTATAAACATTGAAGCCTTGTCCCGCAAATTTCAGTGGACTTATGGTAAATGCAAAGCAAAAAAACATCTGTTCGTTCTATCGCTTCTTGTTTTTCTTATATTTTTAATCTGTGTTATTCTAATTAACTGCTTTGCTGTATGTAGCCCATGTTGATTTGGCATCAAGCAAAACTATACATTTATTCTTGAATATTAAGTGACATTTAAACCCTCTCTCTAATAATTGTACACAGGAAAACAGGTCTGCTGCTTATTATACAGTTTTATAAGGCTCCATTCGTTATTTTAATCATAACTAGTGGGATACATTACATTTTTCTTTCTGAAGGGGCATACCATTGAGTCTTAATAAATATCAAAAACAGGAAAGGAGACTCAGACATTTGTTTGTCAACACACATGTATTGAGTGTCCATTCTGTGCCAAACACTGCTTTAGTCATTAGGGATAAGACAAAGTCCTTATTCTCATAGAGCTTATGTTCTAGAGAAAAGAGCAGTAACAACAAATGAATCGACAAATGTATAATATAATGCTGTTGGCGACAAGTGCTAGAGAGGGAAAGAAAGCAACATCAATACAGTGGCAAGGCAGTGGTGTTTTCTGATCAGATGACCAGGAAAGTTCTCTTTCGAGGAGGTGGTATAAGACTAGAAACCTGATTTAACTGAGTTAATGATATAGGTAGATATCTGGGTGAAGCATTTTCTGGGCTCCGTGATGGACAAGTTCAAAAATCCTAAGGTGAGAGTGACTTCGGTGTCTTCAAGAACAGCTAGAATCAAGTCGGTAAAGATTTTGAAAAATAGTAGGAGAACTTATCAGAGAGATAAGCAGTGGTCAATCACATTGGGACTCGTGGGTCATGGAAAGAAATTTGGATTTTCTTTGCAGTGTGATAAGATGCCATTGAGAGGAAGGAAAGAGATGAAATATAAGTTATAAAAAGAGTAATTTCTCATAGAACAGATACCACAGGTGAAGTAAGGAAGCCACGAAGAAGACTGTTGCAACAAGTCAGGGAAAAACTGGTGTCTTGGTTTGTGGTGTAAGAAGCAGGGATGCTGGGAGATGACAGACTTAGCACACATTTCGGTGGGATAGCCAACAAGATTCCTTTTTTTAGATGAAGGGTGAGATGTGAGAGACTGAAAAGAGTCGGCGATGATTTCAAGCATTGAGTCTGAGCAACTGGATTACCAGGGCGCCATTTACAAGATGGGAAGTGCTGAGAGAGGAGCAGCTTGGGGGTTAGTGGAGTTCAGGTTCGGGTGTGCCGTATTCGCTATGTCTGTAGGTAGCTGACTATGTGAATCTGTAGGTGAGAGGAAAGGTTTGGCTGGAGGTACACAGTTTTTGAATTATTAATCTATAGTATTTAAAGCTATTGAAATTGGATGAAATCTCGTAAGATATTAGCTCTGAGGACTCAAAAACTATGAAGCCTGGAAGAAGAGGCTCCAACAGTGGACATTGAAAAGAAATGGCCTCCGAAGGAGGAGAGACACTAAGTGAAGGAGGAGAGACCTCAAGAGTGTGTGGTGGCCCCAGAAACCAAGTGACAAGAATGTCTAAAAAAAGAGAGTGATCAACTATGGCAAATACTTGAGAAACCAAGCAGAACGACAGAACCCAAGGTGGAGGTCTTTTTTAACCTTATTAAGAATTTTTTCAGTAGATAATGGGTGTTGAGGAAGTGGAGTCTGTGAGGATATACAACTGTTCTGTGTATTTCTCTAGAAAAGGGAGAAAAAAATGGGGATAGCTGTTAGAAGGGAATGTGGTCAAAAAAAGGACCTTCCTTCCTCTTTCCTTCCTTCCTCCCTCCCTCCCTTCCTCCCTTCATTCCCTCCTTCCTTCTCCCTTCCTTCCTTCCTCTCTCCTTTCTTCCCTTCCTTCCTCCCTTTCTCTCTTCCTTCCTCCTTTCCTCCTTTCCTCCCTCCCTTCCTTCCTTCCATCTTCCTTTCACTTGGGTAATTTAAAGTCTAGCTGTTTGCTAATAGAATTCTCTATCTGGGAGGAAAATCTGGGGATGTAGAAGCAGATGGATATACAGCTGACCCTGAACAATGTGGCTGTTAGGGGTGGTGGCTGACCCTCCATGCAGCTGAAAACCTGTGTATAAGTTTTGATTCCCCAAAACCTAACCACTAATGGCCTATCACAGATCAGAAGCCTTCCTGACACCATAAACAGTCAATTAACACATATTTTGTATGTTATTTTCAGTGTGTATTATATTCTTACAATAAAGCAAGCTAGAGAAAGAAAATTCTATTAGGAAAATCATAAGAAAGAGAAAATACATTTACAGTACTGTACTATATTTGTCCAAAGGTACATATGAGTGGACAGATGCAGATCAAACGTGTTGTTCAGCGGTCAACTGTAATTGCAAGAGCAAGGTCCTCGAGTGGGTGAGAGAGAGGTCCAGTGCACGGAGGGGGTAGGGGCAGACCAACTTCAGACCGCAGCAGAAACAGTGCAGTCTGGGAACCCTGGAGGGAAGACACCAGTGCAGCTTAGCTGGTGGGCAGAGGGAGGGGTCACGCGGATGTGCTTACAATAACTCCTATGTTCTAACCAGGAGTTACATTACACGTACGTGCAATGCATTTGCTGACCGCAATGAGTGGTGAGAAGTGGAGGGGGGATGGATGTCGGCGGAGTGAGAGGAAGTGTACTCGTTTCCGAGGACTGCCATAACCAAATACCGCCAACTAGGTGGCTCGCGATGATAGAAATTTATTGTTTTACAGTTCTGGAGGTTGGAAGTCCCCAATCAAGCTGTCAACAGAGTCACGCTCCCCCTGAACCCTAGAGGGAAATCCTTCCTTGTCTCCTTCCAGCTTCTGGTGGTTTTCTGGCAATGCCTGGCATTCTTTGGCTCATAGATTCTTCCTCCGATCTAAGTCATCACGTGGTGTCTTGCCTCTGTGTGTCTCCCTACCGCCTGTAGTATAAGGACACCGGTCCTGTCACACAGCTTAGAGGCTCAGCCTCGTCCAGTATGATCTCATCTCCATTAATTACATCTACCATAATCCTCTTTCTGAATAAGGTCATATTCTGAGTAATGGGGGGGGGGCACAATTTTTATGGGGACACAATTCAACCCATAATAGGAAAATGTGAAAGAGTTGGCTCGGGGAGGAGTGTGAGTCAGGAGGCAGGACTGCCCGGCAGCTCTGGGGTCCACGTAAGGCTGCATTTACAAAGTCTAAGAGCTCTCTCAGTTTGGTCACCTCAGACTGTGATATGACAGATAGAGGTGTGTTTCTCGTGGTAGTTTTTTTGTGTTGGTTTTTGTCTTTATTGGTTTAGCTTTGATTTTTAAGCCAATTTTAATAACTTCACTTTCCTGCTGGAGGACAAAAATATCACCCCTGCAAGTGGAAGCATGGCTAGCCAAACAGCATATAGTTCTTCCTACTGAAATGGCTTTTTGCTAATAGACCAAAAGAATAAAATATTTTTAAAAAAATCTGTTTATTTTAAAATTTCATCTTCTTACAAACATAAAGAGACATTTTTATGGTGTAAGGCAAATATACATTTTCTGCTATTAAATCGGCTGCAGAGTAAACCATTCTCAAACCAGATAGAAGGTTTCTTTTTCAGAACGATTTCAGCTTATAAACAAAGAAATCCCCATAGAAACCTCACTAAAATAGCCTTCCTTTATGGGGAGATATTTAAAGGCAGCACCTGTGAAAACATCCTTCTCTGAACTGGTTTTGAGGGGACGGGAAAGAGTCATTCTGTGCTTTATTGCTTGAGAACCAGCCGGCACGTTCCTAGTACAGGAGAGACGAGAATGCCCAGACATTCGTGAGACTAATCCTAACAGGGAAGTTCATCTTTGCAGATGAAGAGAGGTTGAGAATAACTTGCCCTCGGGCTCCGAGTCACGCAGTCATGGAGACAGGATTTGATCTTAGCTGCATAGGACTCAGCCTCTGCGTCTTTCCTGTTTCACCACACTGCCAGTGCTTACCTGGGCCGTGTTGTGCCTCCCTCTGAGCTGTTATACGGTGCGGTAATCTACCAACTAGAATCGAATTGAGAGGAAGGCCCTTGTGGTGCTTTTTAATTTACTCTTACTTTTAATGTTTATTTATTTTTGAGAGAGACAGAGCGCTAGCAGGGGAGGGGCAGAGAGAGAGGGAGACACAGAATCCGAAGCAGGCTCCAGGCTCGGAGCTGTCGGCACAGAGCCCAACATGGGGCTGGAATCCACCAACTGTGAGATCATGACCTGAGCCAAAGTTAGCCGCTTAACTGACTGAGCCACCCAGGGACCCCATATGGGGTTTATTTTTGTAATGCTCATGCTACTGTATGTATCAGGGTGAGGCTGAACCTAAAGGTATGAGAATAGGGCCACCCTTCTTTCCCCTTCCAAGTTGGTTTATACATGGCCTAAGGAACATCATCTAGTTTTTTCCTTCAAGCCGCAAATATTTGAGGGCCTAGTATATGTCAGGTAGTGTGCTGAATGCTTCATAATGATCTCTTAATCTCGTCACACTGCCAAGACCCCTCCTCTCATTAAAAGAATTTAGACAATGTCAACAATCAAAATTCAGATGTACACACACATGGGTGTGTGATGATTAATTTTGTGTCAGATGGTCCCATGGGATACTCATCCATTTGTTTAAACATTATTTCCTCGGTGTGGCTCTGAGGGTGTTTCCAGAAGAGGAATTGATGGACCGAGTAAAACAGATGTCCCTCCACAATGTAGGAGGGCATCGTCCAAACCCGTGAGGGGCTGAAGAGAATCAAAAGGAGGAGGTAATTAACCACGTGCCTGACGGTTAGAGCTGGAATACAGTCTTCTCCGACCCTTAACCTGGAACCTATACCATTGGTGTTCCTGGTTCTCAGGCCTTTAGATTTGGAGACTACAGTTACACCACTGGCTTTCCTGGGTTTCCACGCAGCAGATCAGGGGACTTTTTAGTCTCCATAATTGTGTGAACTAGTTCCTTATATGGGCTTGCTTGATATATATATGGAGATTATATTTATATATCTCTATCTATTATCTGTATCTATGTTATCTATCTCTATCTCTATCTCTATTATGTATATCTTATTGTATCTGTTCTCATTTGTAGAATCCTAAGTAATACAGAAGGGTAGTAGTAAAATATTGAAGGGGTTGGAGGAGAGAATCCATGCGGAGGGATTACCGTATTCCCAGTATGGCCTCGTAAGCTTCCTTTGCAAAGACCCTGAGCAGTAGCGGAAGGAAACGGCTCCTGGTGAGGCACAGACTGTCCTCTAAACCACTCTTGACCTGACTGCTCTGTAGGCATGTATACTTCATGCCTGTGTATGAAGAACCACTGGGAGCAAGCGCCAGTGTGCTAGGGCTCTCTACAGCAGCCTAACACTGAGAGGAAAGAGCCATTATTCTCCTTTTCAGCTGTCAGAAGAGACTGAGTGGGCACTGGGACCAGGGTTAGGTCTAGTGTATGGGCATCTAGTCTCCGCAGCAGCCCGGATGAATGCTGGGAGGGGCTGGGTCAGTAACCATGGACGACGGGTGAAGACTGAACAGCAGGTTCAACAGCTGGGACCAAACACTCAGGGCTGCAAGACAAACACAGAGAGTCAAGGTGGGGGCCCAGAGATGATGGGGACGCCTTCAGAGCAAATCTTAAACAAGGGGTGGGCCTGGAATCGGTAGAATTCATGTAGCAAAAGCATTGCACTTCTGAGGCCAGGACTTGTTGTAAGCATTTTAGAAATATCAGCTCATTTAATCCTCACACCAACCCTAGGCACCAGGTGTCTCAATTCCCTTCAACAGCAGATGAGGAAACTAAGCCACAGAAAGCCTGAGTTGCACAAGGTCCCATAGCTAGTAGGTAGCAAGGTCGAATTCAAAGTCGGGTATCTGGCTTGGGACTGTGCTTTGAGCCACGGTGCTATGTTGTCTGAGAAATATGAATCTCTGGCCGGCAGATTCCGGCAATCATTTGATAAATGTCTATTAAACTCTGCACTAACCATATGCTTACTGCCAGGAATGAAGTGGTGAGCGGATAAATGAGATCTCTGTTTAAATAGAGGTGAAGACAAGAATTGGAAGGAAAACCCAGCACCCGGCAATAAAATATTAGAGCCGTATTATCCCATATGATAGCCACTAGAGATATGTGGCCAGTGTGACAGGTGTGATTTTAAATTTAAATTAATTTGTATTTAAAATTTAAAACTGAGGGGCACCTAGGTGACTCAGTCAGTTAAGCATCCGATTCTTGGTTTCGACTCAGGTCATGATCTCATGGCTTCATGGGTTCGAGTCCTACATCGGGCTCTGCGCTGGCAGCGTGGAGCCTACTTGGGGTTCCCCTGTCTCCCTCGCTGTCTGCCCCTCCCTTACTTGTGCTGTCTCTGTTTTTCAAAAAAACTATTTTTTTAAAACTGGTATTCAATTCAGTTATTGGGGGAGCTTTTAAGTACCTTCGGAATAACGCAGGTATGTGAATCTATTTTTTCAACTGTAAATTTTATGAAATCTAACTAGAGGTCAACCATTTCTTATGAAAAGTTAGTGTTTATATGGAAATGTGCTGTCAGTATAAAGTATGCTCCGGATTTCAAAGACTCAGTCAGAAATAAAGAATGTAAAATAACGCATTAATAACTTTTATATTGATTACATGTTGCAGTGATGATAACATTTTGAATGTATCGGATTAAATAAAATAGATTATTAGAATCAATTGCTTAATTTCTGCTTTTTTTTTTTTTTACTTTTTTCTTAAGGTGACTCGTAGAAACTTTAAAATTACCTCTGTGTTCTGCATTATATTTTTCGTAGCGCATACTTCATTCGAGAGTGGTGAGTGTGATGGAGAAAATGAAATAGAGCCATCGATGATACAATGGAGGATGTCGAGTAGAATTCAGTTTTTCTTTTATTTTATTGTGGTGAGAACATTTAGCATGAGATCTGCTCCCTTAACAGATTTTTGAGTGCACAGTACAGTATCCACCGTCTCTGTTGTACAGTAGGTTTGTACAGTGGGTACACTGATTTTGTACGGTGGATTTCCGAGACTTACTCCTTTTGCGTAGCAGAAACTTTCTACTCATTGACTAACAAAGAAAGGTATTCACTGATCAGGAATTGAACCAGGTCCCAGTGGTGAGAGCACTGAATCCTAACCACTAAGACCCCGGGTTGCTCATTTAGATTGTGATATTGGGTTGAGATTAGAGGAATTTATTGGGATAACAGAAAAATGTACTAGGCGGCAGGAACCGTAAACGCAAGGAGCCTAAGGCAGTAACCAGGGTACCTCCTTGTGAGCGACAGCAAGCTGGCCAGCCTCGGAGCCTGGCAAGCAAAGGAGCTGTGACAGATGTCAGATGGGATGGCAGAAGCCAGATTCCGTTCGGCCTTGTCAGTCAGGAAAGAGTTGAGAATCTTCTTGTAAAAGTGATAGGAAGTTATAGGGTATCTGAGTGGGGTAGTGTTAAAATGTGATTTCTAGAAAAGGGAGATGGCAAAATCAGAGCAGGCTGGGCAGGGATGAGGGCGCGGCTCCGGCAGAACCCCACGCAGAGCAAAGGGCCCGCGTGGCATCCTAACGTTGCCAGGAGCGCACTGTTTGAGCCACCACAGTAGCATGCCTTCGGTTGTGGCCACAGGCTGGGGGTGGCCCTGGAATATTTGGGTTTCACTAGGAGAGGACTGGACATATATTACATACTCAATGGGTGTTTACCGAATTAAAACTATTGAAGGTTGCATTGTTTCTTGTGAGAAGTAGAAGCAAAGTGCCAGGTCAAGGATATCCTAATTCCCTTTCCTCCCACTTGGCAATGTTTTTGCAGTGGCTTCCTGAAGGTAATCAGCCTTCCACCTTGGTGTGGAAATCCTGCTAAAGGTCAGGCAGGACCAAGTGGTGACAGCCCGGGGCTGAGTCCTCCTGGCGCTGGTGTCGCGGTGGATTTGCGTGGGAGCGTGTCCGGTCACACGGAGCAGCGGATGAACCACTCTCCGTTGAGGGAGGGGGAGGCGCGGCCGCAGAGGAGTGCCGACTGCGAAGCGTGGGACCTGGCACGTTTGCTTTCCGCAGCAGGAGGCAGCAGGGTGCAGAGAACGCCTCCCTGGAAATCAGCAAGGTTGATCTTCGCTGGCCTGGCCGGGCTCTGCAGGGTCCCCGTGAGCGGACCACTTGTGTTTTCTGGGTATTGTTGGGAGGAACTACTTTTCTATCTCCTGAAGAAGCATCTGATGAATTTCGCCGGCACCGATTGGGCCTGTGAATCCAGGACGTAGTGAATGCTGGTGTCTGATTTAATCTCTTTATTTTCTCCTCTGGACTATCGGATTGCCGCCTAAACTGTGTCTGTCTGAAGACTATTAGTTCTGGACAATTTACATCTTATTTGAACAAATCTTTCCAACCCAACAGCAGAAATTAATCACTGACATTTCATAACTCGTGCAAATTGAGTTTATCTTTATGTCCTTCCAATAGGTAGTTAGGCTAAACACACTGTAAGCAGTCTCTGGTATGCAACCAAAATATTTACATAGGGTCCAGAGGGGTAAATGGATATCCCGGAGTCTAATTACTGGTAAGATATAAAAGGGTTATCCAATCAAAACACAATTTTATAAATTATCTAAGGCCGGTTAGATGTTATAATAAAAGGTAAAGGATAATGAACTTATTAGTGTTCTTAGCATGAATTAATCTTTTCTCGCTTCAAGTGAGAAGGAGTTTTGAGAAATCAGACATTTTTAAGCTCATTAAAGTTTTAAAATCTAGTGTAGGGAAACCACCACGAGGTCGTGTCAACTCTGATTTGGTATTACGCTCTTTGTAAACTCTCACGAGGGGTTCTGAAAAATCTTATTGTAAAGATGGAATGCTATGGGTTTCATAGCAAAGACTTGTGAGGGACAGCCTACAAAGAAATGGTTTTTGATACTTTCAGCGGGGAAAAAAGAGAATATATAAAGTGAAACCCTACTTCTTATCACCATGCACTTGAATCCTGAGTGCTAAAGTATTTAGAGCAAGTGCCAAAAGAATCGTGGCCAAATCCCACCATAAAATTAAACCTGAATTGAGGAAAAAAGATCTGACCTCAGAAATAAAATATAAAATGAACTCTCTTTCAGAAAAATCCTTACCATCTGTCTGGAAAGGAGCAGGTGACCGGGCAAAGGAAAAGGAGATTTTCCATGTTAAAAATGCATCTTTTTTAAGATAATAAAACTATTTGAAAAAATATAGATCATTCCTTCTTTCAACAAATACGTATAGAGTACTCTTAATGTTCCAGAAACTGTTAGAGGCGTGGGGACCAGTTCTAAGTGTTGGATATGCCGAGAGACCTAACGGACAATATAAATGGACTGAATAAATCTGTGAGATTATGTGAATTTACTCGGGGTCTAAAATAGTGCCTATGAAACGCCTCGCACTTTTTTTTTTTTTTTTAACTGGAGTAGTTCAAGAGTGTATAAAACGTAGCCTACTTCCACTGAAAGGACCTACGGTCTTGCTGGAGAAACAGGATGCACGCATATGGGAAACGATAGACTAATCCAAGACCCCGTATAAGCGAACCCTGGAAAACCTGGCACAGTTCGTAGTTAACGGCATTTGAGACTCATTTTGCGATGTAGATCGACAGGAAAGGATTCAGAAAATAAATAAGTGGTGAGCTACTGCCGGAGAGGAGTAGAGAAGGTAGATAATAGGTGAAATGAGGAAGAATGTCCATGGATTTGCTCTTTTTTTGGGGGGGTTTGAAGGAGATGGCAGTAAAGGCTCGCTGTTTACTGGTCAGAGAGGAAGCTGGAAACCTACAACGAAGCCATTCTGTAAAAATTAACTACCAATCCCAGCCCCTTGGGAGGGAGATAAAGCAGTGTCTTTTTGAATTTAAAGGAGAAATCAGTGGTGTGAAAACCTCAAATACACTTGTCAAGTTTGCAAAGGCGCAAGTTACTGCCTGACCGGTGGGCCGCGGGGACCCCTCCACACTGTCCCCATCCCTGGCGGGTGCTCTTCTCACAGAGCAGATTCTATAAAAGAGACTTAATTTTTTTTTTTTTTTTTTTGCTTTTCTTCTCCTGCTGATTCAACAGCATTTGCTTTCAAGTAAATAATTGCCATATTGGCTCTTTTTCTCTCAAAATATGTCCTCCAGCCATTTCCTTGCCCGAACTTGTTAACTAGCAGCGTCCGACTTTGAAGACCCTTAAAGCCAAGGGGAGAAATGATCCCTCCTTAAGGAAACATTCTGGTAGATTGTCTCGCCACCATAACGAAGGCAGCTTTTCTCATACTGGATGCAGTTGTTACTTAAAAGCATCAGTCAGGACCTGAGGCACCCACGTTGCGACACTAAGCAACACCCCCGAGGAAGTGAAACAAATTCTGCATTCCGGGAGCGTGCAAGTTAAAACCATCGCGGAAATCATTTAGATGACCACTTGCTCATCTCTACAATATTAATGTATAACTTTACCTCACACACAGTTTCAGAAAAAGCATAATCTGACAACGTGGTATCCGGAACTATAGGCTCTAGCTGGGTTTCAACACGCTTCACTAAAAGCCGACATCAGGATCACTTGATGCATTTCATCAAATGGTTACATTTAAAGCCTATTTTGAATATTTTTCCAGCTTTCTCCCTTTCACGAAATATCTTATAGCCACAACTTTTCTTTGCCAGATGAATCAGCTTGGCTTTTTCTGTCCTGATCTCACTGTATCATATATCTACAATCCTATCTTAAATGTGTATATATTTTTAATCATGTCTCTATCCTTGTTGAAATATAATAAATCATTAACTAATAAGCATAACACGGCTCTGTTGGTAACAGGGCTGAACAGATACCTCACCAAAGAAGATATACAGATGGAAAATAAGCATGTAAACACATGTTCTTTGTACAAGAATGTGTGTATTACATGGTAACATACTCAATTTTCTCTTTGGAAGAAAAAGAATTGACCTTCACCTTAAGGATCTGCTCTACCACTCTTTTGAACCTGCATCCGGGCACTCTCAAACAGGCATAGAAGTTCAAAACCTGGTAACAGTTTCTAAAACTCCAGTCCACTGTCTCTGACTGTAAGGAAATTCACTCTGATTACCCAACAAGACGGAAAAGGACACGGCTAAAATTGACAGGATTGGGAATGCTTTTAAGAGATGCCTACTGTGTTTGCTCTATAGAAAGGAGCACGGGCAATGGGTGTATGCACGTGTACACACATATAGATCTGCTTATATACACACAAACATACAGATCATCATCAGCCTACTTACAAGAAAACTGAGAAAAGCAAGAGGAGACTCAGGAGAGAGAAAAGAAAAGAAGAAAAAGACAGAAGGATTCAAGGTTCAGCAGTGACAGTTTTTAGAAACGGCCACGGGAGGATGAGATGTCACAGAGGCTTCGCAGAGATGGCCAGTGACAACAAGGAAGAAGTGTTCTCTGCGTTTGGAGATGAAGATGCCTGTGAAAAACTGTCTGTGCTTCAGTTGAACTTGGTAGCGCTATCACAGGAACAGAAAAGAGGGGGCAATGGGATGGACCAGAACACAAAGACAAGAACCTAAAACAGCCACTGGGACCTCAGGAGCTCCTCGGGGCCTGCTCTCGGCCATCCTCAACCCCGGGGGGAATTGTAATCCATTTCTTACCAATGTGCTTGCTGCAGGCACAACAGACAGTACAACACAGAAAGAAAAGAAAGAAAGAGGGAGAGAGAGAGAGAGAAGGAAGGAGAGAGGGAGAGAAAGAAAGAAAAAAGGAAAAGAGGGAAAGAAAGAGAGAAGAAGAGAGGAAGGGAGGGAGGAAGGAAGGAAGAGGCCAAGTGAAATTATAAAGTGTGAAAGAAAGTACTGTAGATAGTGGAACACTAGCTGGCACTGTTTTGGTGTAGACATCGCGCAGCAGAACAGGATAACGTACTCTGGCCCCCACCCCATTGTGGGATCCTGTGGACGGTCAGCGAAATATCCACATACCATCATCGACTGCCCACCCACAGCGAAATAAGGAGTAAAAACAAACTTAGATTTATCTACTCCAGATACTGCTTATTGCTTATCCATCAATAAAAATACGGGAATTTCGTCTACTTGACGCTCCCTTCCTCCACTATTGTTTTGTTCCTTCTTCGGTAAACTTTGGAACTTGGATCGACTTCAACCTCCGCTTCTGTTCCATCAACCGTCTTCAGGGTCTCTCTCCCACTGTCGTGTCTCAGATCCTGCCGACTGTACTTTTACTTCATGATTGTCAGGACTCTTAAATTCCATTTTGTAACCATAAGCAAATGTTTTATGTAAAGGTTGGTTCTGAAAACTGAAAATCAATAGTGCTTATATGATCGTGAATATGTACCTATTTTTCATTGCTCAGTGAATACCGTTATGTACTTTAAAAGTGAAAAATAAAAGCGTTTATGAAGGAAAATCTTGATTGATCAGTGTGATATTAGTTCAATTACCTTGTATAGTAGTAAGACTTAGGAAGGGCCATCATTAAAATTCTTTACAGATTCCAGGTCATTCGTTTAAAAGCTTTTAAAAAGAAGTATATCCATCACTTGCCTAATTAGAGCACCATGATTTTATAGCAATGATTCTCAGGAATCTCAGGAAGAAGGGTGTTTTTAAATGGCCGTTATGCTTATTTTTAAAGGCAGAATACTTTATTTTAGTACCTAACTATGTTTAGCTTCCAGAGAATAGATTTAGTGCTTCTGATTGAGACAAGATATAAAACTCGATGTAGGTTATGGAAGTTGCAAAGAATAATACTGAAGTACATTAATGTGGCTTTTCCAGACCCTGGATTTCTGGACGCTGTTTTAGAGTTAAGCCATGGCTAGAGTTTAGCTTCCGCTGCACTTGTGTCCAGTGGTCACTGGAGAGTAGAGAGAAGCATTCCTGAGTATAACCAGAAGGGAGGCTAGCTTTTCTTTCAGTCTTGGATTCAGGCTTTCCTAAGAGAAAGGTTTTGGGAACAGAACGAATCTTGTCTTTTCAAAGTTATTGCACCTTTTCTTTCTGTTTATAGGGAGTAAACTAGCACATGCAAAAAGACTTTTCTTTCTACTTTATTCTTTCATCTTTAATAAGTTTAAATCCATGTGTCCTAATATCCTAATATCCTCAGGTTACCTGCCTTACTTATGCAACCATTTCTGAGGAAACCCATTCGAATGGACCTGCCAACGTAGTCAAAGCTGATTGGATCACAGATGGGTGCTGATACCCACCACAGTGAAGACCTGGAGTGCAAGCAAGATAAATCGCTACTTTACCAAAAAAGATTTTTGTGGGGAGGATAGATATTGAGAAACTCATAGAATTTATGAAGTTTGAAAAATCATTCTTATAATGCCTGGCTCAGTTGGTTGAGTGTCCAACTCTTGATTTTGGCTCAAGTCACGGTCCTGGGGTTATGGGATGGAGGCCTGCGTTGGGATGTGTACTGAGTGTGGAGCCTGCCTGGGATTCTTTCTCTCTCTGTCTCTCCTCTATCCCTCTTCCCCATTCGCACTCTCTCTCTCTCTCTAAAAATAAAAGATAAAAACTATTCATTCTTACAAAACAGGAGTGTAGGAGCAGCAAGGGACATTGTCAAGAGAATGTCTGAGATACAGTCTACTTGAGATAACACCGCTCAGCCTATTGGAATCTTGATCGTATTGCCACCATTGTGTATAGTCTCTATATGTCACTTTGTCTTGAGTTGAATACCAGGTGAAAACACCTGGTTTTCTGAGCGCAGGTCATGTGACCATTCTTTTAGCCAAGGAACAAGGGGAAACACCTGTCTTCCTGTGGCTGTTTCTAGAAACATGCACAATGGAAAGTCTAAACAAATAGGAAGGAGGTTGGATGCAGGGCAGCCAAAATGGACAAAATCTCCTACAATACTTGGCCGAAGGACTGCTCAACGCGAGGCTCTCTCGAAGCCTGTAAAGTGGTCTGGCCAACAGAGAAAACAATTACAACGGAGAGCAATCAGATATTTTCTCTTACAAAGTTAAAATGTGATTCATACAGACAGAGAAGTTTATCTGGGGTTCTATAAGCTAAGAAGCACAAAGAGAGAAGGCAGTCAGCAAAAAAGCACAAGATAGGAGAAGGTGTGCCTAAGCAGAAATCATGAAATAAGGCAATAGAGAGTAATTAGTCCCAGCCAGACAAGGATGTGTTCAATCATCATTAGCAGAAAACTAGAGAAGGGAGAGACCTGGGTGGCTCAGTTGGTTAAGTGTCCAACTCTTGATTTCCGAGAGGTCATGATCTCACAGTTCATGGGTTCGAGCCCCAAGCTGGGCTCCATGCTGATGGCTCAGAGCCTGCTTGGGATTCTCTCTCTCCCTCTCTTTCTGCCCCTCCCCTGATCATGCTCTCTCTCTGTCTCTCTCTGTCTCTGTCTCTCTCTCTCTTAAAATAAAGAAATAAACTTAAAAAAAAAACTAGAGAAGGGAGTTATCAGAAATGTGATACTGAAGAAAAACCAGACAATCTGGTTTCTATAGATTATTGTATCACAAACAACTTTCCCATTCTTGATCTGTGGTAAAACACAGATATTCCTATACCTCTTATTTTATGTGTCTTTTTAAAGGAATCTCTTGGTTTTAATTAGGTAAAAAGCGAAACTCTTCTAACAAATAAATTTAAAAATAGAGTAGCTTCTAACAAATAGACATCTATATCTTGCAAAAGTAACATTCCACAGCAGACAGGTGGGCTCTACTCCACAGAGTGGAGGTGTCTTTGCTAACTTTAAATGATACCTATCGGATTGTCCTAGTAATTTCCATTTCAGCCTGGAGAAAGGAAAGGAAAGAAAAAGAAGTTCCAGAAAAGCATTTTTTAAAAGCACCTAGAAGTTACCTGGTCAAGGCTACTCACATCCTAATGGTGAGATCTTAGTCACATGACCACTCCTATTCACAAGGGAGGCTGGGAAATTTTGTCTTTAGCAGGGCAGCCACGTGTCTAGGAGAAAAAGAAAAGAACAGATTTGGGGTGGAGGGAGGATATGTTACCCTGTATCCTAAGGTAATTTGAGCACGTCCCTCTTCCTAATGGGCCCTACTTTTTTCCAAAGGTTCTTATCCGATTCATGAACATCTACAGAAGAAAACAAAAAGGGTTATTTTGTAGATAGACAAATGTGGACGTCTCCCTGATATCAAAAGATTAATATATGATAGCACTCTTATTATCATGCTACCAAATTTCCCAAGTTCTACCTGACTGATTCAGTCTATAGAATAGACTTTTAACCAAAAAATATTTGGTGCTGGGCCCTGATCTCCTTTTTAGGGCTTGTGGATGCGTTCTCCAGCTTCCAGAAGTATCAAATGCTGAAAGCTCAAAAGCTCACAGCTCTGCCTTCTTCGGGACTCATCCTTATCTGTACGGAACCTCCTCGACCCCTGTCTACATTGCATTTTCTCACCCCCACCGGGGGTCTGCCACTAGCCAATGGCATGGGACACATCTGGAGCATCTGCTTAGGTCCAGAACTCCTTGAAGGATTGATTGATTGAGGCTTCAGCGATCATATCGTCAGCTCTTCCTTTTTCCCAGTCCTGCCTTCCTCACTTACACGAGACCTAGCTCCTGAGAACACTCTCCCAATAAATGTTTTGCACACAAATCCCTGTATCAGAGTCTATTTTTACAGAACCTGAACTGAGACACCATGTGATATGCAGGAGATTTGGTAAGAATTTGATCAATAAAGAGTGAACTATAAGAACATTTCAATATGATACAGTAATTTGGTTATAATTTATGCATATATGTACACACATATATATGTTTATATATATGTATATACATTTAATCTTGCTTTAGGCTAGAATTCCATTCAAAGTTAAATGTTGAGAAACTATGAGAGTTTCATGGTTACAAAATTCAAAACTGTGTCCTTATAAATCCAGGAGGGTTACCCTCATATCCTAGCACAAATTCTTAAAACCGTGGAATTCTTCATCACGCACTATGAAAGAAAGTATTGCAAATGGAAGATATGTTAGGTTTAAATTAACAAAGAGGAAGTACGTGTGTTTCATTAAGTATGAAGGAAAAAAACCAGAATGTTCTCTAAATGTTGTTGAGCCTTCAAATGACTATGTAGGATCAAAAGATGGAGGGTAAAAAAAATCACTTGGGAAAAACATTATTGGCTTTTCATTCCATAATGCATTTATCAGAGTGAGGACCATAGTACACGAGCCAGGCAGCCTTCTGAAATCTTTTCTTTACACCCTCTTTAGGAAATGGAAAAATTAATGAAAATTTTGTGGGAAACCACACAGATTCAAAACGAAGTGCTCTTATGTTTAAAATCTACATACATGGGGCGCCTGGGTGGCTCAGTCGGTTAAGCGGCCGACTTCGGCTCAGGTCATGATCTCACGGTCTGTGAGTTCGAGTCCCGCGTCGGGCTCTGTGCTGACGGCTCAGAGCCTGGAGCCTGCTTCGGATTCTGTGTCTCCCTCTCTCTCTGCCCTTCCCCTGCTCACACTCTGTCTCTATGTCTCTCAAAAATAAATAAAAACGTTAAAAAAATAAATAAATAAAATAAAATAAAATCTACATACATTTATTTTCAACTGTATATGAAAAAGAAAATTTTAATCTAAATAATATTCTATATTACAGAATGTCAAATATCTCTGTACTATGTCTATTCTGATAAACGAAATTCAAATTTCACACTTGCTTCTTTATCTTCCCTAAAGCTACCATGAAAAAGATGTCAGTCTTCCAGCAGTTAAAAGAATTATCCGTTAATCAGATGTTCAACATTATTTACTCTCTACTCAGTAAACATATGTTTATTATATTTAGCCACCAAATGTGACAATTCGATGAGAAAAATATTCCAAATACTGAATATAAAATGCGACTAAGTTTCTGGTAGCTAGTCATTAATGTTTAATTCTAATAGTCTGAGAATGAGGTGAAAACGAAGGACATTACAAAGCATCCCTACTCTCGGATGAATCTATCAAACACATCTGGACAACTTCTTTTACTCAGTTCAGGTGGGTTTTGTTTTGTTTTGCTTTGTTTTTTGTTTTGAAATAAGAGGAGCAGTCCCCCAAAACAGAAACAACAAAAATGAAAATCACTCTGAATGGTTTCTGAAATAGACATCCCGTCACAAGTTCTCAAATATTTGTATTTTTAAAAACCACACTTGGTTCTATCTAAAGTTTGGAGGGTTTGCACGATTGCTGTGTGTTCTACCATATAGCTGCTTCTCTTACTTTAGAGACCGGTGGTTGCAAATTTCTTGCCTTCCCACACCCATGTATGCGTGTGTTTTCCTCCTTCGTGAGCAGCTTTTGAATGTTGCTTTTAGCCACCGTAATTTTCATTCTTTCATTCCTTTTATTTATTTATTTATTTATTAAGCATTTATTTATTTATTTTGAGAGAGAGAGAGTGCACAGGTGTGAGCATGTGAGATCAGGGGAGGGGCAGAGACAGAGAAAGAATCCCAAGCAGGCTCTGCATTGGCAGCACAGAAACCACTGAGGGGCTGTACCTCACCATTGTGAGATCATGACCTAGAGCCGAAATCAAGAGTGGGAACCTCAACCGACTGAGCCACCCAGGTGCCCCCCTTTCACTTCTTTTAGATCTTAAATTCCCTTTCCCTAAACTAGAGAATTCCAAAGAAAGACCGCAATGGACCTTAGTGCATCTTTGAATCGGACATTGATAAAGTCCGATTCATTAAAAACACATGGGAGCAGGGACGCCCGGGTGGCTCAGCTGGTTAAGCATCTGACTCTTGGCTTCTGCTCAGGTCATGGTCTCACAGTCTTGGGAGTCTGCCTCTATGCCGGCAGGGCAGAGCCTGCTTGGGATTCTTCTCTCTCTGTCCCTCCCCTGCTCACTTGTCTCTGTTTCTCTCAAAATAAACAAACTTAAAAAAAAAAAAGTGGGGGTACTAATGTTGCCGTCGTCGCTTGTCATTTGTAGATATGTGGGTCGTGAGGAGCCGGGGAAGAGTCTTGTGATAGATGGTGTGCCCGCTAACGTTAGCCAATAGTAGAGATATAGAATCAAGGCAACTAATTCTTTATGAGCCTGTTCTGGGCCCTGCACAAGGTTGCCAGATTGTCACAAAAAAGGGATTTTATAGTTGGATGTGGCGCCTGCCTTTCTTCATCTGTATTTACTTCTTCACAAACACATGGCTTTGACCTGAAAATTAGGTGTCCTCCGTTTCTAGTTTTCCTGTCTTGATTACCACTGGGTCTTAGAGCTCACTTTTCTTCCATTCAACTCTGGGTTGATCTTGGGACATTATTCTGTTCTCAGCTGCTCTGCTGAGTTCGGCCCAAGGTGTCCAGGCCTTTAGTACACCATCGGCACACCTCATTTCGGTCAAGTAACAATATTATCAAAAGACTCTCTAATGTCAGGGTCAACGATGGGGGAAATCACGCCGAAGACGTTGTCAGGGATGTTTAACATTTCCTCCTTTTGTTATCTGAGGATATCCCAGAAAAGAAACTGATCTGAAATTGACAGCGTCTTTCCTTGTCACTAGATTAAGTCAGCCGAGGATAAATATATCAGAAGCTACCTTCTGTGTAGGTATCTATACCCGCAGAGTCCTGGCTCCATCGTAAATTGTGTTTTCAGGGGTCTGTACCCAGACTTGGGCTGCTGTAGACTCGGTGCCATCAGCAAACATATCTGTGAAGTACAAGTGTGAATCTGCCTTGGTTCGTGTAGATATTTATTATTGAGAGCCGCCCTCTCATGCTAGGGAAAGACAGCCCGTGTTGAATACCTCGCTCTGTGCTCGCATTTGTTCTGGTGCAATAGTAACCTCGGTTTGATTCTTTTTCTACCTTCTGTGTTTAGCAACTATCACGCTAGTCTGAAACGAAGTACTAACTTTTCTTGCGATACGATTTAAAATGGAAAAGAAGAACAGCGAAAGGTTTTGAGTGGATCATTCTAAAAATAAACAGGAAGCATTGTTTTTATAAAAGGATTAGAAGCTGAGTAAATTAATCTAAGCCACATCAGTGAGTTAGTGAAAGGGTTGAGGAACAGATTTCATGTTTTATGACATCTGGTCTGGTTCTTAGACTCCTTGTCTACTGTCTCGCTGTGTGTTCTTGGAAAAATCACTTCCCATATACTCATTTTATGGGAAAATTACATTGAATCCATCTTATAAATGTACTAAGGGAAATCTCTAATCCCCTGAGGGCTGGGCCGGTGTCTGTTTTCACTTGCTTACACATGCATTGCTGCCTCTTGTAATTGAGGAGGACATTCCTGATGACTTACTATCTGCACGTTTCATAAGACCAGCTCAAACCAAAGTCCTTTTCTCCCTAACCCACAGAACTTTTATAGACCTTCATCCAAGGAATAGGCTCTAAGGATCCTGGGGAAGCACGTCTGAGAGTGGAATGCTGCAGACTTCTGTTCTCCGTTTCTTCAAAATTTCTACCTCTCCTTCAATTTTCAGTATTTATATAAGAAAGACTCCTTTACTTGTAAATAGTTTTTAACACTTTCCAGGCTGTTAGCATGACTGATTAGAGTCCGCTGGCCATTCCAAGCAGCACCTTTGGGGATGGGATACAAGGAGAGGAGAGCCCCAGGGAGTAAGGGGCCACACCATGACTTTCCTGCATCGGAGTGACAGGGGTTTTATTCCCTGTCCTTGATTTTCTGTCTTGAAACTCTTGCCTCAAGTACTAACTTTGAGTCCAGTGTAGGTAAAGAAAGAAAAGTTCCCATTTTGATGTGACGTCTATGAATGCATCGTAGTGACATGGGCCAGAAAGCTGCTGGGTCACCCGCCCAAATTCATGATGCTTATTTGAGAGGAGCAGAGGAGACACGTCGGAGTCCCTTGTCAGGCCCAGAGTGATGCAACCGGTGATTCAAATCAATTTACCTGTCCGTTCTACCTGATATATTCTCAAGGAGACCTATCCACAGACATTCTGCTAAGTCAGTGTGTGTCTCCAGTCTCCTGGGTTCAACAGTGGAGGTGAGGTGGCGAGAGAGGCTATGGAGGTGGATTTCTCGAGTCCCCATTCCTATTCAAACTCTAAAAAAATCCCGATTAGATCAAGATTTACTTTTATCATTTCTTTGGAAAAAAGCACCTCGGTAACTTCTTCATTCGGGTTTTTATAGATAAAACAGAGCAACTTCATTCTTTTAGTAGAATTGTTAACATAGCTTAAATAGCTGGGAAATATCCATACATGTCCTACTTTTCAATATTCATGTCACAGTAGAGTAACTGATCAGAATATATTGCAAGGAACAGAGCTCTATCTCCTTTGATGCTGTCATCATGGCCAGAAAGAGATGTTTCAGTGAAGTATCATCAAAACCATGGACCACATAAAAAATGAGCCAGAGAGATCTTATACCTAATCAGTCTGCTGAACCAAATGGTACTGATTACAACATGCCTATAGTTTCTTTCAAATTCTTCCAAAAATGATATACTCAGTGAAATATATAAGCTATTAGAAATGAAGAGCAAGCAGGCAACTGGAAATAAAAGTGCTAACATGCCGCTTTAAGCGGGAACACATGGTCGGATGGAATATGGGTGTGGGCGATCAGTGCTAAAACGAGGGACTATAAGAATGACATTGCAGGGGCGCCTGGGTGGCTCAGTCGGTTGAGCGGCCGACTTCGGCTCAGGTCATGATCTCGCGGTCTGTGAGTTCGAGCCCCGCGTCGGACTCTGTGCTGCCGGCTCAGAGCCTGGAGCCTGCTTCGGATTCTGTGTCTCCCTCTCTCTCTGCTATTCCCTTGCTCATACTCTGTCTCTATGTCTCTCAAAACTTTAAAAAAAAAAAAAACATTAAAAAAGGACATTGCAAACGAGGAGCTTCAGAGCCTGAAGGAAAACTATTTTTCTCCTTTTCCACTGTAACTCACCGATATTGGCAATATTCCCCCAAATGAAATCTATGTGGGACTAAGTTAAAGCTAAAACAAGTTTGTGTGATAGTTCATAGACAGAATGCAATCTGGACTGATATATGCCTTTGTTTTGGAGATGGAATTTTTTGCGATCAATTAATGGATCTCTTTTCTTGTATTCTGTAACAAAATGAGTAATCTGCTTCATTTTAAAATAGATAGTGGGCCTTGAGAAAGCTCGTGTTTCCTCTTTAATAACAATACTCAAAATAAGCAATGTCACAACAGACACTAAAAAGAAAAGATAGTGCTGAGCATAAGTCATTACACTGATATCGAAAATGTTTTTCACTTATGTAAGGTATGATTAACTTTATTCATCATATTTTTTTTTATAAACAAGTAACAGTAGGGGCGCCTGGGTGACTCAGCCAGGTAAGCCTCTGACTCTGGATTTCGACTCCGGTCGTGTTCTCACAGTTCGCGAGTTCGAGCCCCGCAACAGCGTGGAGCCTGCCTGAGATTCTCTTTCTTTCTCTGCTTCTCTCCAGCACTGGTGTTCTCTCTCAAAAATAAATAGGTAAACTTAAAAACAAACAAACAAACCACAGTTAAACAAGTAACATTACAACTGAAGCCCGTGAGAGTAGAGTGTCTCCTCACTCCTTGGTGTAACTACCCGTTTCCCTGAGCACAGGCAAACCAGCCACAAAGATAACAGTGTTTAAGCTATAGAATGGGAGACATTTTAGTCACAAAGAAATACAACACACGAAGTGGAAAGAGGTGAAAGGAAATAGGGGGTCATCGGTCATTCTCTGCGTGTATTCCGGTTTTTTATGTTGAGTGGTTTAGAAGATTTTGCAAACACCTGTGAACACACCGATACTTCTCGCTAAAACTTGAGAAGGTAACCAAGGCTAGCAGGTAGCATTCCCACTAGTTAGTGCATGTCTGGGAATGGACAACACGGACAGCGATTTGCTACGGCAGCTGTACGGAGGGTCGCTAGACCTTGAGTTCGGCTTATGGAGTTGTGCCATGGATAGCTTCCTGCATTGGCTCACCAGCTAAATATAGTTTGTTTGGTTGCTTGCATGGACGTGAAAGGACTATAGCAATATTTTATACTATCCACCTGTTAGGATGAAGAACTAACAAGTGAAGTGAGGGAGGAAACATTCAAGCATTTTTCCAAGGAAGCAAAAAAGAGTTCATATCTGATAGTCTTTTTGTCACCTGTTCTCTTCCAGCTACTGAGAACTGGTGTCTCCGTCTGAGTGGTACTCTATTTGGGATCCTGTTTAAGGGCACAGAGTTTGGAGTAAGGCACATTAAGGTCAACTCTTAGTTTTGCCACATGTGATTTGGTGAATGTTTGGCAAATTGGTAAGCTCTTGGAGTTTCTAGCTCTTTACCCACTCAGTTGATTCTCGCCCGCCCACCGGGCGAGAATGAAATCAGGCAATGCAAGTAAAATGCTTACCAGAATACCTATCACTTGTTAGAATCAATACTTGGAGGAGACTCTAATCTTCTACACCTCCCGCCCTGTGTCACTGTACTGAGGCCAACTTCTATTCCCCTTCTTTCTCGACTTGGCTTCCCAGGCTCATTCTCTTTTCCTACTCTAATCTTTTTTCTTTTGTGGATTTTGCGCATGATTACGTGGTAATCATGTTCCTGGAAGAAGGACAGCTTAATTGTCTTAGGACATTTTCTTTTGCCTTTTCTGCTGCCGTGGCAGGTTTTTCCCTGATCTTCATATGGCTGTTTCCTTCTTCGGTTTGGTGTCATTTTTCATATCACACCCCTAGTTAGACTTTTCCCGAACAACATTAGACTTCAGCTTTCCAGCCGCTGGCATTGCCCTGTTTTTTGTCTTCATAGCCCTTCTCATTACCTTACAGTGGGTTTTGTATTTATTTTCTGTCTCTCTCCACTGGAATGTGAGTTCCATGAGACCATTGCTCCAAGACTAGCATCTAAAGTAGGGTAGGACATGTAGTTAAGGTTAAAATAATATGTTGAGCAAATGAATAAATTTATCGAGCCTCTACTCTGTGCTAGAGACTATTGGAGATTAAGAATATAGTGGTCAGGGGCACCTGGATGGCTCAGTCGGTTGAGCACCGACTTCGGCTCGGGTCATGATCTCACGGTTTGCGAGTTCGAGCCCCACGCCGGGCTCTGTGCTGACAGCTCAGAACCTGGAGCCTGCTTCAGATTCTGTGTCTCCCTCTTTCTCTGCCCCTCCTCTGCTCACACTCTGTCTCTCTGTCAAAAGTAAATAAACATTAAAGAAAATTAAAAAATATATATATAGTGGTCAGAAAAACAGACATCGTCCATGTATGCCTGGAATTTGCAGGGGAGGAAAACGAATTTACCATTCTGTGTTCTTTGTTGAGATTTCCCTGTAATAAAAAGATTAAAAGAAAAAAGACAAGCAGAATTTGAACAATACACATGCCTTTTATGTACATGGGAAACACCCAGGAAAACAGACTCCCCAAAGTGGTCCAAGCTATCACCTTAAATACCGTCCTCAGCTAAAGACAAAAGATGTAAAGAGAGCTGGGGTTGCCGGGGTGGCTCAGTTGGTTAAGCGTCAGACTTCAGCTCAGACTATGATCTTACGGCTGGGTTTGTGAGTTCAAGCCCTGCACTGGGGTCTGTGCTCTCAGAGAGCATAGCCCAATTCAAAACCTTTCTCTCTCTGCCGGGGGCTTCCCCTGCTCTCAAGTGTAATCTCCCTCAAAAATAAATAAACATTAAAAAAAAAAGATGTAGAGGGGTGGGGAGGCAGTTACGGAGGTTTTCAGCAAAGCACAGTAAAGGGGTGTATCGTTGTTATGCAGATGTAAGTCTTGGCCTTCTCCATTGATAAGAGTTTCTCTTTTTCTGGAGGGAGGGAGACACCTTTACAAATGGAGATTCCCCTTATAAATGTAAATATCTTTTACAAAGGGTGGCAGAGGAATTCCATACAAAATGTGCTCATCCAGAAACCACTCAAGACAGTGGAACCATAGAAAGATAATGGTGTGGCCCACCGGGGGCTCCGCCCTCAGTGGGCTCCTTTGGGACAGATCCAGGGAAGAGGCAGTAGTGACTGAAACCCAGCTGAAAATCTGCAGATGGTGACTTTTCTTTTCCTTTCTTTTCCTTTTCATTTCTTTTACTTCTGTTCAGTTGTCTCAGAATGTTGATTCTTTCTTTAGCTAAGAAGGGAAGCAGGTAAGTAGGAAAGCCCCACCTGAGGTTTTCCCATTCAACTCAGAATAATATATATAAATGCAAGAATGGAAATGATTAATAATAATTTTAGATTAAATCTACTTAAATTTTTAAAATAAGACTGGTAAATAGAATAGAGAAATGAGAGTAAGCAAAAGTATATAAAATCTTCAGTTCACACTGGAACAGCCTAAAGATATCATATTTATATAAAACTTGGATAATTAAAGAATTATGCCTCAAGAATGTCTTTGAAAGATCACGATAACCACTAGTACTATTAAAAATATATTGAGTACTTTTTTAAAACACTAGAGAAACCAAAAGCTAAGAAAACACATTCTGCAGTATTTCACATAGCAGAAAATATAAAACAAATAAGATAGATGTATAAAATAAGTTGATAAAAATGAAGCTGACATCATCAGTTATGGAAGTAACATAAATTACTTTAAAATTCTGTTTAAAAATAAAGACTTTTGGATTGCATTACTAAACAAAATCCAGCTAAAAATTATGCACGTGCTATAACTCTGACAAGTAAGGCAAAATATTAAAAAGAAATGGGCATAGCTATCAGGAAAAAACAAAGAAAGAAAGTGAGGGAAGTAGGGGGTGTAACGTTAGCTCTAGGCAAAGTGAAAAGGTATTAAATGAGAAGGGGGTCATTTGTAATTAAAGGAAACATCTTACAAAAAAGTTAATCTTAGAAATTGTAAATATTTTTAATATTCTGTAAATAATTGTAAATGAGATAGAATATGCTGGCCAAGCTAACATCAAACTATGTAAAACAAAAACTATATAAGTCCAAGGAAATAAATAAAACAGAATTGTAAGAAATTTTACTACCTTACTCAGCCTTGAGATTTAAAAAATTAAAACAAATACCCCCCCAAAAAAGTTAAACATTGTAGGAATGTATTTCTTTAAATTTGATTAATAGATATAACAATTTAAAAATCAAGGATTATTTTCCTTGTCTACTAGCTATGTGGTTTCAATTCTCCTTCTCTAAATGAAAGATATTAACAATATATACTTATAGTGATGGAGTTCAGGGGTGATGATGGGAGGTTTGGAGCTGACAGCCATGAAAGAATTCTTGAGGATGTCTTTGGTGCGAAAAGGTGACTTTATTAAAGCAGGGGTACAGGACCCATGGGCAGAAAAAGCTGGACTGGGATTGTGACAGGTAACTGATTATTTACCATCTGGCTGGGAGGGGGTCAGGGATAGAGTAAGTCTCTAAGGCATTTGGAAGCAAGGTTTTCAGGACCTTGAGGGGCGAGGTGTTGTTAGGAAAATGCCATTTAATACCATTTGGTCAGCCATGAGGCCCTTCAGATGTATATCAGAGGGCCATAACCTTGGAATATGATTGCCAGCATGTATCTTGGGGGAACTGAGATAAAGGAAGTTTCCAAAGGAATTTTTACACGTTAAAGTAGACTCACAGGATCCCGGGGGGTCAGGATAACGTTAAGCCAAGATGCCCTTCTGCCCTAGAAAAGTACCATCATCAAGGCGGCTGAGCTCCTAGAGGGACATCACTCTGTCTGTGTCAAGGACTCGTCACTGGGCTGTAGGCAGTGAGGGAATTTAATTTTCCATTTGCCTTTGTTCCCCACATCACCACGGCAAGCACTTAAACCTCCTTACATCTTGATGAGGCTGATGTTGGGACTCCAGAAAAAGGAGTCTACAGGTTTCTGGAGGCGAGGCTATGGATAAGATCGCCTTTTTCTTGCAGTTACTAAGTTATCCGTAAAGGAGATTCCTGTCCTGCATGACTGTTATCTCTATCAGTCAACCATTTGCTTTTTTTCCTTTCCCCTGTTCTTGGGCAGCAAGGAGCTTCTGAGGAACACCATTCATGTCCCACCTGATAGGGGGAGGTTGCTGTTAGCCTGTACTTTTCCCTCGCTCCCTCATCAACAGTATGGTTAGGTAGATTAAATGAGAGTATATCTGTAATTGCAAAGCATAGGACCAGGTGAACTCTTAAAAATGCTATTATCATTATTCTTAGTAGTAAGAGAAATATTGCCTACTTATTTATTCTGCCTTTGGGTGGATTGTCCTTTTTTCTTTTAATTTTCTTTCTAAAAAGTTTTTTTTGAAAGAGAGAGAATGTGCACAAGTGAACAGGAGAGCAGAAAGAGAAGGGGACAGAGTTTTCCGAGGCAGGTTCTGTGCTGACAGCAGAGAGCCCAACGTGCATCCCAAACTCATGAGCCATGAGATCGTGGCCTGAGCCAAAATCGAGTAGGAGCCTAACTGACTCAGTCACCCAGGTGCCCCTGACAAAGAAAACCTGAACCAGCCAATTTCTTTTTTTTTTTTTAATTTTTTTAATGTTTATTTATTTTTGAGAGAGAGAGACAGACAGACAGAGCATGAGCAGGGGAGAGGCACAGACAGAGAGGGAGACACAGAATCTGAGACAGGCTCCAGGCTCTGAGCTGTCAGCACTGAGTCCAACGCAGGGCTCGAACTCGGGAACGACGAGATCATGACCTGAGCCAAAGTCGGACGCTCAACCGACTGAGCCACCCAGGCGCCCCCAATTTCTAATAAAAATAAAAACAAACAATAAAAGTTTATTTAAAGATAACACAAATACATGTAAATTTAAATCTACCATTTCTAATACTTAGAAACTATCTAGACATGATTATTATAATCTCAGAGATAAAGCCAAAGTTGTACTAAAAGGAAAATTCATTGATTTAAAAGCTTTTCTTAGAAAGTGAAAATAAATAAACCAAACACTCTTCTAGAGCTTTTTAAACGGCAATGAAATTACATTAAGGAAGCAAGAAGAAACAAAATAAAAAGGAAAGCAGAAAGATGATGTAAAAAATCAAGAGTGTAATTGTTGTTTTGGGAAGCAGAATCAGGTGTTCCCATCTCTCCCAGATGTTCACGCCCTGATCCCTGGAATATGTTAGCTTACACAGCAAAGGGGAATTAAGGTTGTGAGAGGATTAAGGTGACAAATTAACTCTTTTTAATTTTTTTCTTTATGTTTTATTTATTTTTGACAGCAAGCTAGACAACACGAGTAGGGGAAGGACAGAGAGAGAAGGAGACACAGGAGTCCAAAACAGGCTCCAGACTCTGAGCTGTCAGCAAAGAGGCTGATGCGGGGCTCGAATTCACAGACTGTGAGATCATGACCTGAGCTGAATTTGGGTGTTCAACTGACCGAACCATCCAGGGGTCCCTGATTGTTTTTAAAATAGGGAGGTTACCCAGGCTAATCTGGATGGACTCAATGGAATCAGAGGGGTACTTTGAGTGGAAGAGACAGGCAGAAGAGACAGCATCAGAGGCAGATGTGACTACAGAAGGTTTAGAGACCGGACGTGGAGGAACAGGACCCCTTGTGGCTAGCTTTGCAGGTGAGGATATGGAGCCCCAAAACAAAGAATGGAGGTGACCTCCTGAAGCTGGAAAGGTAAAGAAATGGAATCATTCCTGGGACTGCACTCCAAAAATGTCCTGCCCACACCTCAATTTCAGTCTCCAGAGACCTCCATCAGTTCTGACCCATGCAAACGTGAACTGATAAATCGGTGATGTTTTTAGGCATCGACTTCGTGCAATCTGTTAGAGCAGCTCCAGAAAGCGACCACAAATACATTCAGGAACTTGCCGTGCAGTAGAAACAATCAGATAAGAAAAACTTCTGATTTTAAAGAGGACCAAAAAACTCAATAAAACATGAGTAACATTTTAATGAGATTCACAAGAGATGAAAGTGATTATAGTGAATATAATTCTATGGTAAGATATTTGAAAATCTTAAATAAATAGGAGATTATATTGGAAAATAGAAGTTAGCAAAGCTGACTTAGAAATAGATGCCTGAGGGGTGCCTGGGTGGCTCAGTCGGTTAAGCGGCCGACTTTGGCTCAGGTCATGATCTCATGGTCTGTGAGTTTGAGCCCCGCGTCGGGCTCTGTGCTGATGGCTCAGAGCCTGGACCGTGCTTCGGATTCTGTATCTCCCTCTCTCTCTGCCCTTCCCCTGCTCATACTCTGTCTCTATGTCTCTCAAAAATAAACAAACGTTAAAAAAAAAAAAAGAAATAGATGCCTGAATTAACTAATAACCACAGGAAAAAAAAACAGACAAATGTCTATAAAATAGTTTCATTCTGGAAAGTGTCTTTTCAGACTTTGATGAGCTTGTTTCTTAAATGTCAGGGAAAAGATTTCTGTATTGAATAAGTTATTCCAAGATTTGGAAGAATAAAGAAATCTGTTCTATTCAGAGTATTTTAGGAAGTTGGTAGAACCTTGACATTAAAACTGAGCTAATCCAGAACAGCAAAGTGGACAACTTTATTTATAAGTATAAAAATTAAAATTCTTGGAACAGAACTTAAAATATGATTCGTAAGCTTGAGATGTGACAAAGGCGACATCACAAAGGTGCAGAGCAGAAAGGGGATAATTATATACCCTGCGTTACACCCAAATATATCCCAGAGGAGGAAACAGTAAAATATTATTGCCATAAAAAAAACTGGAGTATGTAATATTATTTTGAAGGAAGGATCACAAATCGATAAGGAAGGGATACATCATTTTTAAATGGCACAGAAAAATCTAGCCATTCACATTTAAACGATAATTTTTAGTACTTATCACATCTTTCTCACTAAATTAAAAGCCAGATACATTAGAGTTAAATGACAGAACTGTTTAAACATGGAGAGTGGCTTTGTGACAGATAGGTGTTCAGGGTCGGGACCTATTCTTGCAGATGTTGGAGGACTCTATGTGTCGGGATGCTGTATAAAGGCCACTGGAGAGGTCTCTGAGCATTCACGCAAAATGTTCAGGCAAAAATAGCCTCCTCGGGCCCCTCCTGATCTCTCTGCCTTCCTATTTCGTTCATGGCACTCATTACAGTCTATGAGTATCTCTTTTATTTATTGCTTTGTTTATGATCCGGTAGTGCTCTGAAATGTGTGCTGCATGAAGCTGGGGACTTTATCTCGTCTCCACCCTCTAGATTTATATAGCAGTCTATCAAATAATATTTTTTTAGATAAATGAATGCATGCATGCATGCATGCATGAATGAATTCATTTTTTTCTGTAAGCCTTATGCTATTTACATGAAATATAGGGGGTATTCCATCATTACGGTTTATTCGTAAATCACAGAATCCATTTATACTTTTCAGATGGGGAATAAATTTGCCCAGACTCAGGTAGGGCAGAATAAACACCAACGTCCCATTTACTAAAGATATAAGGAACCTCTCCAGCATCTTATAATGCATCCATCCACAGACTTAAACTTCAACTCAAGCATATGGATAACAGAGGGAAAAGCTTTTACTGCTACAGGAGAATAAGAAAGAGGCTTGCATAATACAACATCTTGATCGTATAAAGTTAAATTAATTACAATGTATTAGCTATCAACCAACCAGTTGGTAGAGTTGAATACCAGTTACAATTTAATATAGTCCCTGTTTATCCTCTGAGGGAAAATTTCTATTTGTCTTCAGAAGTTGCTTTGTAGGCACAGTTAAATTTTATAGCATCAGGAAATCACTGGTAGCTTGGTTACCTGAAGGCTACCTCACTAGGAAAACAAAACTCTGATGATCTAAGATGTCTGACAGAAAAACAAGACAGGCATTGTGAAAAGACTCCTGTTTTTATTTTTGTCTCTTTTCCAAATTTACTTCCACATAAACAACGTTTTCTCCACTACTTATTTCTCATTATTTCCAAACCCACCATGCCTAATATTTGGTTTATTTAATAATCTTATTTTTGTTCTTAAACAAACCTAATGAGACTATAACTAATGTCTTCTTGAATATGAGCAAACAATAATGTACATCACTCGGTGTTTCCAGAAGTTTCTTTAATGGTGTACACAGGAAGTATCAAGCTGTTAATGTTTCTGGAAAATGGAGTATCTATTTTCATCATATACTCAGGGCTGGAAATGATTTTGTTCCCCTCCCGAAAGGCCTCCCGTACCTAAAGTGTAGGGAAAATACTGATCTTTCAGGGAATACTGATGCCACAGAAAGAACACAGTTGCTAGGAAGAACAGAGCACCCAAGAGGGAGAAATGCAAAAAACATTGCCTGGCACATGATAGATTCTCAATAATATTTGTTTAATAAATGAATAAATATGTTCTCTGTTAAGAAATCAAGCAGGCAGCCTGGAATGAACCATGCAGATTGAAAGGAAAGAAAATTTGGGCAGGAAATACATTGTTTATGGCTTTCAGCAAATTGATTTGTCAAGACTCTTTGTGATTAGCAATAAGGATTCTGAAAAGAAACATGGATTTCCAAGAGTGTCCAATGGGAGAATGATAATACTTGGGAAATAACAAAGGACAGAGTAGATGGGAGAGACCAACTGTCAGCAGGAAGATCAAATTTTGTCACCAGTTCTTTAGTGGAAGGAATAGTGGAGTCTATTGTATTTTCTATGATTATTTTCTTCCAAATACATGATTCATGTATGCATTTGGTCATTTATTCTTTTCATCTTTCACTAATTGCTCATTGAACACTTTTTGTGTATCTACATGTACCAGGCACTCCTACAGGCAATAGACATAGCAAATGAACAAAATAGGTGAAGTCTCTGTTTTCATGGTGTGTTTGCTCTAATGGGAGGATTTAGGCAACAAGTAAAAATGTGCGCTCTCACTACCGTAACTCAACAGGGCGTTGGAAGTTCTAATAATAAGATAGGAAAGGAAATAAAAGGCGTACACATAAGATAGGAGGAAATAAAATTGTTTCTCTTTGCACATGACCTGATTATTTACATAGAAAATCCCCAGGAATCTACCAAAAATACTTTCTAGAACTAATAAGTAAGTTCAACAAGGTCACAGGATAATATAAAATCAAAAACAACAAAACCAGTTGCATTTCTGAACACTAACATTGACAGGCAAGAATCTAAAATTAAAAACATTTTATCACTTACGATTGCTCCAAAAAAAATATAAATACTTGGGTTTAAGTCTAATACACATATATAAATTTCTGTGCTGAAAATTACTAAATGCTGATGAAATAAATTAAAAAGATCTAAATAAAAGGAGAGACATCAATGCTTATGAACTAGGAGATACTATATATTAAAGATGTCAATCGGCCCAAATGTATCTATAGATTTAATATCAATATTAATATCCCAGTGAACTTTTGTTGTTGTTGACATAGATATGCTTACTGTAAAATTCACATAAAAGGGCATAGATCCTAGCGTAGATAAAAAAAATCTTGACAAATAAAACTAAATTTTGAAGTATCAGTCTACCTGATATGAAGGCAAGTAGTTATAGGAATCAAGACAATATGGTATTATGAGAGAAACACATAGATCCATGAAACACATGTAGGACCAGCAATCAGCTCACCCAGATATGCTCAACTGATTTTAACAAAAGCACAAAAATAGTTCAATGAGGTAGGATAGCCTTTTCATCAAATAAGCTCACATTTTTATAGAAATGAACTCAAAATGGATCATGGACTTAAATGTAAAATATAAAACTAGAAACCTTTTAGAGAAAAAAGTAATGAAAAATATTTGGGACCAGGATCTAGGTACAGAGTTCCTAGACTTGATCCAGGAACAAATAATAAATTGGACCTCATAAATCAGGTGAACAAACTACGGACTGGAGAGAATATATGAAAACCACATGTCTATCTAAGGACCAGTATCTAGAAAATACAAAGCACTCTCAAAACTCAACAGAAAGAGGGCTTCCAGGGAAGGTGGCAGAGTAGCGAGACACTAACTAAGTTTGCGTCACCCCAGGAACTCAACGAGGTAACACTTACATCGGTGTAAATAACCCAGAGAATGACGTGAAGACTGGTTGAACAGACTCTCCACAACTAAATGCAGAGAAGAGACCATATCCAAGAGGGTAGGAAGGGCAGAGACATGGTCGGGAGCCAAATGGACCCACAGGACTGTCTGCAGGAGGGAGGGATGCTGTGAGCTCAGAATGGGGAGAGGAACAGACTTCGAACCAGGCACTCCAGGCATGGGGGGACCCACACTGGGAAAATGAATTCCCCATAACATTTGGCTTTGAAAACCAGAAAGGCCTGGCTTCACAAGTTTTTACAATCAGTGGGGCTTAACACCTGGAACTTTAAAAATCATTAAGTTAAGCTCCAAATTCCAGAGGGGGATAGGAAACTGAGTCCCTGCCCTTAAAGAGACAGAACAGCAAACAGCCTCACTGAGATACCGCATAGAGGCGGCAGCAGTTTGAAAAATGCCTGGGGTATATGGAACGGAGACTTATTTAGTAATCTCAGAGTGTGTGCTGGAGGGGCAGAGATCTGTGGGAGACTTCTTGAAGAGCAAAGGAGCTGGTGGGTATTTCCATCCCTGACCCCCAGCCGAGATGCGCTGACACCCGCAGGAACTACCCTCCCCCTAGCTTACTAAAGTGTGCCCTGTCTCTGGGCTCTTCTGTGGACCTGCCCATCCATCTTGGCCTGGGCAGGAGTGTTCCTGGGTGGCTGCAGTTTCCCTTCAAAAGTGGACCAGTGTGGACTTTGCTAGCACTCTGATATCTGTCCCTGTCTTCTCTTGCAGACACACCCTCCAGCACAACCTTGACAGGAGTCCATCCAAAGTGGTGCCACAAGCCTGATAGTGTGCAGGCAGCCTCGATAGTGGCGCAGTGGCCGGCACCACTCCAAAATGACTTCTGTCCCTAAGAGAAGGAATGATAGCCACATACATCAATCTACCTGCAACCTCAGCAGTGGGCGCGGGCCAGACACTGGGTCTGACTGCAGGCCCCACCCACCAATGAAACCTTCTTAGCTGACAACACAGGGAAAGTGCCCCACAGTTTGGTGCTATAGCATCTCTGGCAAATGCCTGGTCTCATTCAACTCAAACCCAAGGCAGTCACAGAATGGTCCACTAACAACAGGGAACAAACCCTGCCCACAAAGGGCAAAGAGAGCCATTGTGGATGACTGGACTGAAGACAAATATGGCTCATGGCACACATAGGAAATACCTCTGAAATAGCAGGTTTTGGTGAACAGGGGACATCACACTACCGGGCACTAAAGAAACTCTTCTTCATGAGACCATTACTTTCAAGAGCAAGAGATATAACTGACTTTCCTAACAAATAGAAAAAGACACAGTTAGAGAAAATAAGGAGATGGAAGAATATGTCCCAAATGAAAGAACAGGATAAAATCACAGCAAGATGGCTGAACAGAAAGGAGGTAAGTAATAATCTGATAGAGAATTTAAAGTAATGATCATAAAGACACTCACTGGACCTGAGAAAAGAGTGGAGGACCTCAGTGAGATCCACAACGAAGAGATAGAAGACACCAAAAAGAACCACTTAGAGATAAAGAACTCAATAAATAAAATCAAAAGTACAGACATCGAGATCTAGATGGTACAGAGAGCTCCCAACAAAATTAACCCAAGGAGGTCAACACCAACACGCATAGTAATTAAAATGACAAAAAAGTAGGGAAACCCCACAAGACTCTCAGCTGATTTTTCAGCAGAAACTTTACAGGCCAGAGGGGAGTGCCATGAAACATTCAAAGTGCTAAAAGGGAAAAATCCACAGCCAAGAATACTCTACCCAACAAGGTTATCATTCAGAACAGAGGAGTAGATAGAATTTCCCAAACAAGCAAAAGTTAAAGGAATTCACTACCATTGAAACAGCCTTACAAGATGTGTAAAGGAAAGAAAAGGAAAGACCACAAGTGGGAGTAAGAAAAGTAGGAAGCACAAAAGCAGTAAAATAAGTTTACCTACAAAAATCAGTCAAGGGATTCACAAAACAAAAAGATGCAAAGTATGACACCATATGTCTAAAATGTGGGGGAGAGGGGTAAAAATTTAGTGCTTTTAGAATGGTTCAAACTTGAGCAACCATCAACTTTATATAGACTGCTATATGCATAAGATGTTAGGATGCATATATAAACCTAATGGTAACCACTAATCAAACCAGTAATAGATATCCAAAAAATAAAGAGCAAGGAATCCAAGTACATCACTAAAGAATGCCAGCAAAACTGGAGGGAAGAAAGCAGGAGAAAATGGAACACAGAAGAACTATGAAAACAATCATAAAACAAGTGTCATCAAAATGGCAATAAATACGTACCTATCAATAATTACATTGATTGTAAATGGACTAAATCAAAAGACACTGGGTGATAGAATGGATAAAAAAGCAAGACCAATTTATATGCTACCTACAGGAGATTCATTTCAGACCTAAAGATACAGGCAGATCAAAAATAAAGGAATGGAAAAGCATATGCATATGCAAATGCAAATGGAAGTAAAAAGAAAGCTGGGATAGGAATACTTAATACTGGACAAAACAGAGTTTAAAGCAAAGATTGTAATAAGACCCAAAGAAAGACACTGAATAATCATAAAAGGAACAATCCAACAAGAAGAAATAGCAAATGGAAATATTTACACGCTCAACATGGGAACACCCACACACATAAAGCAGCTATTAGCAAAGATAAAGGAGGAAATTCATATTAGTACAATAAGAGTAGGGGACTTTAACATGCTACTTACATCAATGGAAACATCATCCAAACAGAAAATCAACAAAGGAATAGTGGCTTTGAATAACACATTGGACAAGTTGGATCTAACAGATATATTCAGAACATTCCATCTTAAAACAGCAGAATACATTTTCAAGTGCACATGAAATGTCTCCATTATAGATCACAAGTTACGTCACAAAACAAGTATCAACAAATTTAAATAGATTGAAGTTATACCATGCATCTTTTTTGACCACAACACTAGAAATCAACCATAGGAAAAAATTTGGAAAGAATACAAATATATAGATGTTAAATAACATGCTACTAAACAATGAATGGGTCAACCAGTAACCCAAGAGGAAATTAAAAAATATGTGGAGACAAATGAAAACAAAAACCCAATGGTCCAACACCTTTGGGACAGAGCAAAAGCTGTTCTAAGAGAGAAATTCATGAGCAATACAGGCACACCCTAAGAAGCAAGAAAAACCTCAAATAAACAACCTAACTTTATGCCTAAAGGAGCTAGAGAAAGAAAAAGAACAACAAGCAACAGGTAAATGGTTAATGAAACTATGGTACCGTCAGACCATAGCAAAGAAGAGGAACAAGCTATTGATATATGCAACAACTTGCCTGAATGTCCAGGGAGAAAAAAGCTAATCTCCAAAGTTTATGTACTGTACGAATCCATTAATACAATATTTTGAGATGACAAAGTTGTCAAAATGGAGAACAGATTTGTGGTTGTTAGGGAATAGGGATGAGGGTCAGGGAGTAGCTGGCGGTGTGGCAGGGGAGAGGTGGGTTTGGTTTAAGAGAGCAACGTGAAGGGTCCTTCTGGTAATAGAACTTTTCAGCGTCTTGACTGTGACGGTAGATACATGACTTACACATGGGATAAAATTGTATATAATTACTTACACACACACACACACACACACACACACACACAAGTACCAGTAGAACTGGAGAAGTGTGAGTAAGAGCAATGGACTGTATTAATATCGATATAGCAGTTGAGATATACTCCAGCATTATGCAATGGGAAAAACTGGGTAAAGGGCCTAAATGATCTCTTCGTATTAATTTTTTTCCAGCTGACTGTGAATCCACAATTACCTTAACAAACAAAAAAGATGAGCGTTGAAAAAAAAAAGGAGTGTTAATTCCTAGATTGTTTGAGTATCTTAGCCAAAAATCTTTGACAATTTGGGGTCAGGGCATCTTAATCCTCAGGCCCAATCCACTGTCTCTGATGAGCTGATTGTTCCTCATCTTCAAATAAATACTTGAGAATCTTCATCAGTGTATTAAGACTGCCTAGACTTTACCTTTTCTACCACTGTCAAAAGTTTCTCTCTCTCTCATTTTAACGTTAGCAGAAATAAATAGGAATCATTTCCAAAGCGTCCTCTGAATGAGAGCTGGAGTCCTATGTATTCATGACTGGACTACAAAAACGACATAGAGCAGATCAGGGCTATTATTTAATAAGCACCAGCCTAAGAGAGTTGAGCAAACAGCCTCCATCTATTTCAAATAATTACTGAAACCAAGAATGGAATAATGAGAGAACAAGCATAAGGTATTAATTGAGTCACTGTCTCCATTTCTTCCTGGGAAAATGCAAAAATATAAAACACACACACTCAAAAGGATACACTGAAATCCCTTTAGAGATGCCTTTCATTTCCCTGGGAGACAGGAAATGACTTAAATACATTTTATGGTATTCTTAAGAAATAAATTACCTTGAGTGATGAAATGGTGTAAATCTTAGACAGTGTGTTCTGTGAAAATGTCATGGAGAAGGAAGGGTTCTATAGCTGCAGATCTTTTATCTAAAAATAAACAAAGACCAGTAATTACTCATTGCCCCGTGTAAAACACTGAGGCATTTCAGTTGCATAATTTTTTCTTCATTCCGAAGTATTCAGTATTTTGTTTGCAGCACCTTTCCTAATATGAGCACACTCCCTCTATGTGAATAGAGACGTTTGGCTTTCTTTGAGTCCAATTGTTTAATAGACAAACTGTCAGAAGAGTCAGTCTGAATCACAAAGTCCTATGTCTGCAAAAGAGTCTTTTCTTTCTTTTTATCTATTTACCATTTTTGTCATGTGAGAAACGAATCTCTATTATATCTATTTCACTTGTATGGAGAAAGCTGGCCTGTATCAATTATCTTTTTTTAATCTTTTGCATTCAAATAGTTTGGTTAGATTTGGAACAATTTTTCTTTTTCGGTTAAAAGATATTCTATACTACTCTAATCTCTGTTTTCTATGAATGCATATGATCTCATATTCCTGAAACCTAACTACTTTTCCAAGACATACTTTCCTATATCATTCATGAAATATAACTTTATTGTATTAGTTTTGGGGCTGCCGTAGAAAAATAACAGCCTAGGTTTATTTATTTTTTTTTAATTTTTCAATGTTTATTTTTGAGAGAGACAGAGTGTGAGCAGAGGAGGGACAGAGAGAGAGGGAGACACAGAATCCGAAGCAGGCTCCAGGCTCTGCGCTGTCAGCACAGAGCCCAATGTGAGTTTCGAACTCACGAACCATGACACCGTGACCTGAGCCAAAGTCGCATGCTTAACCAACTGAGCCACCTAGGAGCTCCTAGGTTTAAAACAATAGAAAGTTACTTTCTCATAGTTTTTGAGTCTAGAGTCCAAAATCACGGTGCTGGCAGGGCCGTGGTCTCACTAAAGGCTCTTGGGAAAAACCGTTCCTTGCCTCTCTTAGCTTTTGGAGGTTGCTGGCAATCCTCGACATTCGTTGGCTTGAGGCCGCATCATTGCAATCTTAGTTTCCATTGTTACATGGCATTGTCTCTGCATATCTGTCTCCAAACTCCCCTGGTTTTATGTGGCCACCAGTCACTAGGTTTGGGCCCACTCTAAATCAATATGACCCCGTCTTAATCTATTGTGTCAGCAAAGACCTTATTTACAAGTAAGGTCATATTCACAGATACTGGTGGTGAGGACTTGAACTTATCTTTTTGGAGGACACAACTCAACCCACAACAACTGTGGAAATATATTTCGACTCATGCTGATCAATTAGGATACGGAAAATATTTATTAGCTAATAAAGTCCGCGTAGACCTTGAAATTTAATGAACTTTTCTCTGATTGTAATTTTACTAATGCCATGAAACTAATTTTTAAAAAAATTAAAAAAATTAAAAAATATAAACATGATTTTCAACCTTTCTAACTTAATTCATTCATAAGATGACAGCTTGAATGGAAAACAATTAAATCATGTTCAGCGTTGAGCACAATTTGTGTAGTATTTTTTAAATCATGTTTTAAAAAACTATATTTTGAGAGAGAGAGAGAAAGAGAGAGAGCACAGGAGAGAGGGAGAGAGGGAAAGAGAAGGAATCCCAAGCCAGTTCAGTGCTGTCAGCACAGAGCCCAATGCAAGGCTGATCTCCCAAACCATGAGACCATGACCTCCATTGAAATTCAGAGTCTGACGTCCAACCAACTAGGCCCACTCAGGTGCCCCTTTATATGTTATTTTAAATAGTGAATTGTTTCTTTCTGTATGGATGATTCAAGAATATGGTATGAAATTGAAAGCAAGAAAGGAAATTATCTTCTATCTCTTGCCGGTTAGCTATCTAATTTCCTTACGTGAATCCTTCCAGAAATATTCTTTGCATATTTGTATGTATAAGCTTCTCTCTCTCTCTCTGTATGTATCTATATGTGTGTGTGTGTGTGTGTGTATTTCACCTATCTATTAAAACTCAGAACACACAAATAGTAGCATATTATACATATTCTACACATTTCTCTTTCAATTAATAATAAACAAAACTCTTTTTACTCCTTACTCCCCTCTAGGTACTCTCCTATTTTTCTTGTCTCTTTTATGGCAAAAGACCTCAACGAAGTCATCTGTACTCCTTGTTTGCTTTTATTCACTTCCTCCTTCCTCCTCCCCTCCACCCCCGCCTCAGTCGGAATGGTCCACACCATCTAAAGTAGCTGTGTCTTGCTTCACTGCTGGTGTCATTTCGTCTTGCTTTCTGTGTCTCTCATGGCTTCAGTGTCCTCAAAACTGCTGTACTCCTAGCGGTTTGATGATGAAAAATGTTATCTCATAGTTTTATTTGCACTCCACTTAAGATGAGTGAGGTCGACCATCTTTTTAGAAGTGTAAGAGTTATTTGTATTTCTGCCTTAGTGCGCTACCTGCACATGTTTTTTGCTTATTTTTCAATTAAGTTTTGATTTTATTCCTGTTGATTTATAGAAACTTTCATATATTAGAAAAATTAGGTCTTTTTTTCTTACAGGCTCTTTACCACCATGCAGTAGCCTTTCCATTCTTCACTCAGTCATTCTCATTTGGATTGAAATATTCTTTGCCTCTTATCAAGCTCTCTCCATCCACTCTACTCTTGAAATAGCCTGTCTTTCTATGACAGCATTCATGAGTGAGATATAAGCATTATCGTCTTAAGTCTTCCCTCACCCTCCTTCACACCAAGATGGACGAAGACTTGATTTTCGTAAGAAAATGTTCATCTTATTTTCTGTTCTGTATATCATCAAATTGCCATTAGTTAGCAATTTGGAATATTTATAAATAAAGTTCCATGCTAGAGAACATAACTCTACACTCTGCCATTCCTAGAACCGCTCAGGTGTCCTGCTTGCTTTGTCACTAGAGAGCTGTGAACCCCGTGAGCTAATCCCTTTAGCAACTGTCGAAGACCTTTAGCTCATTTTAACTATATCTGTGATCATAACCTCTCTTAACTGGATGTTTATAAGTTACTTAAAAATCTATTAGAAAGAAATGGCTTGTAAAATTGAATCTTTTTTTTTTTTTTTTGTATAGCATCCGGCAGAATATCTGGCAGACATAAGATGACGCTGATAATAAACTACATAATACTTTGCTCAAGGTAAAAAAGCCTTCCCTAATATAGATTGTCGAAATGGTGAAATATAGCATAAATTTCCAAAAAAAAGTAAAATCATTGATTAGGTACAGTACATACTTTTTGCTCTAATAAAAATCGGTAACATACGGTGTTTGTTTATAGCTGCATTGTGTTAGACAATATGGGCAGCTTGAGGTAGATTGGTTACTTATTCACTATGCAAAATATAGCAATTACAGATTTTCATTCACTATCTCCACCTTATAATAAGAAATAGATGATTCGCTTCTCCTATAAATTTAGAAGAAATTGTGCAGCCCTTCTGCACAGAACACACTCGAGAGCAGGAAGCAGAGATGAGTGCCATCTTCCAGGAGGTCAGATCGAGCATATAATTTTCAGTTCCTTGAAAAAAGGAAGGGAAAACTCACAAACCATATCTTTCACGCAAGATTTCTGGTAGAGTGAGATGGAAGGTAGAGTTTTATGGGACGCTTTGTATTAAATGAAAACATTTTAAATTTAAACTGACTTTTGAATACATTAGACAAAGAAAGACAAACTATTTTAAGCCCAGCATACTGGAGTAAACAGCTAATATACATAATTTTATACATAAAAAAATTATGTAGGACTGTTGTAATAAAAGCCAGATTGAGTTTGGCTGAAATTTGATAAGGCTTGAAGTGATTTCATCAAAATAGAGGAGAAAATTTCCAGTGAGTTAAAAATGGAGAAATAAGTGCAATCAAGCCCAGTACCTTTCTTAGTTTTTGAAATAATTCAATTGTTTCATTATTGAGTGCATGTGATATAGGCCAAGATTGGGCACTAAAATGAATGAAAAAATTATGTTAATGGTCCAATATTCTAACTAGTTCCTTGGACTAAATCTTTAAGATTGTCATAAACATTTTCATTTTATTTTGCTATGAAAATACCTGCCCACCCATCTAAAAGGTTCTTGTATTCATTCTCTTCTTTTAATTTTTTCCTCTCCACCCTCACTCCCAAGATTCAAATCAATTTCTGCCCTTCTTTACAATCTTTTCTAACTTCTTTGGTGCATGTTTTTCTAAAGTATGTATTGTCTGATCAGTAAATGCTTGTTAGTGTAATAGCCATGATGTAGCCAGCATTCAAAATATACTCCCTTAACAATATTCATTTTTATGAGGAAAAATGTGAGTCTAGTACTATGTGGTAAATGGAAATCAAGTAGAAGAGGGAAATATAGATACCCCTAACAAAAGAGTTTCCATAATTCAATACATATGGATAACTAACTAATACATTAAAGATGAGTGTATTTCAACTTAAAAGGTTTGCAGGATTGTAAGGGTCAAACCTATCCAGTAGAGTTGCCAGATTTGGCGATTCAAAACACAGGACACTCAGTTAAATTTGAATTCCAGATAAACACTGAATAATTTTTTAGTATAAGTATGTTGTTGTTTATCTGAAATTTAAATCTAACCGGGCTTCCTGTATTTTGTCTGGCAACCCTAAACCTGAGGTGTAGCTCTCTTAGTCTGGTTCATTCTGAGGACCAAGGTTGGCTTCAATAATGGGGAAGTTAGTGGGCACACTGCCACTTTGTGGCAGCCAAGAGCAATGACATTACAGCTCTTCAGACTGAAGAGGCGCTAGTCCAGCTGTGGGGCATTCATTGTCATTGTGCAGAACACATCAAGTACGGGGACAAGTTAAAGTACCCTTTAGAGAAAGAAGTATGGAATTGCCACATTTATCTCACATAACGTTAGTTTTGCTTGGCATGACGACAAGATCCATCCGCTTCCTGAAGAACTGATCTTCCAGCATTTCTAGATAAGGTTTCGAAGAAATGGAAAATGACTTACACCGGTGAAGATTACCCGTAACAATATGTAAACTGTTCTCATGTGACAAACGGTGATTATAAACGTGATGTTTCGAACTGCTAATATGATTTTCGTTTTTTTTTATCAAACCAATATTTGGGATAAGGATAAAATAATTTCCTGAAGTTTGCATATCAGATCAATAACAGAGCTGGAGGGAAGAGTAATCATCTCCTAACTTCTGGCCTTTGAAGCCTTTCATTAACCCGGAATCTCTAGTGTTTTCTGAAATGGATCTCTTTCAAGCACCCTGAAGTATCAGTCCAGAAATACTAGCCATACATGTGGAAGTGATAATCTTGTGATAACTTAAGACATCCTGTTGAAACTGAAAAAATTCCAAATTAAATTTCTCAACTATCTTTGGAATCTCCAAAGCAAACAGAACTTTCAAAAATTCATTTGCTCTTCCTTATCCTGACTAGTTTACTATCATAATTATATTTTCAAGTTCTTTGGAAAAAATGAGTATTACTGAAAGATAGTGATTTTTTGGTAAGTTTATTTACTTATTTTGAGAGAGAGAGAGAAAGCAGGGTAGGGGGAAAGAGAAAATTAGAGAGAGAATCCTAGGCAGGCTCTGCACTGTCAGTGTGTAGACTGACAGTTTGAGCCTGATGCGGGGTTTGAACCTACAAAGCTGTAAGATCATGATCTGGGCAGAAGCCAAGAGTCGGGTGCTTAACTGACTGAGCCACAAGGTGCCCCTACGATAGAGCTTTTTTTTTTTTTTAATTCACACAAGATGGTATTGAAAGTTAACTGATAGTATGCTACCAAACACTTATATACTAACATTATAATAACTATAACACTATAACACTAAAACTAACACTTAATAACACTATTAAAAGTTTTTTTTAAGCTTGAATTTCATGTGACTACACTTCGATATTTGAACCTAGACAATAAACAAGGGTAGAAAATGGAGGTTCAAATGTATGCCAAATCATTCTTTTATTCATATTAGAAACTATAGTTTCAATGTATAATCTACATTGAAATATTCAAAACTGTTTTTATCTTGAAAAATTTGAAGAGATTAGACCCCGAGGCTGTTAAATGAGAAAATAAAAAGTTAGTCTAAAAAAAAAAAATCACAGTCCTACTAATCAGAGAGAAGAGGTGAACAATGGTAGACTCGCCAGAACTGCAGTTGGGTGCCAGACTTTATTTATTCTTTAAAATTTTTTTAAATGTTTTATTTATTTTTGAGAGAGAGTCAGAGTACCAGTGGGAGAGGGGAAGAGAGAGAAGGAGACATAGAATTTACCAAGCAGGCTCCAGGCTCTGAGCTGTCAGCACAAAGCCTGACGTGGAGCTCGAACCTGTGAACCATGAGATCATGACCTGAGCCGTGGTCTGATGCTTAACCGACTGAAGCCACCCGGGGGCCGCTGGGAACACTACTTTATTAAGAATGTTTCAGCTTAATCTTGATGGAAAAATCATGCCATAAATCAAAATTTTAGTAATTTGTCTACAGACAGTAGACAATTTGAAAAATATGCATATGTCACATTATTTAGTTTAGCAGACTGCCAAACATGCTGTGTCGTCCTGTGATGGAAGAAAAAGGGCAAGGTCACTCTGGCCTGAACCACTTGCTGGCAGAGCTGTTGACTTTGTGCAATGAACTGAGTGTTCCAGAAAATAAGCAGTTAGCATAGAGAAAAGAGAGAATATGAGACTGGGTGGGAAATGATTGTGGGAAGAACGTATTCTGCTAGCACCGGGTCCTTTGGGGTATTAAGTGATTTATAGCATATGAGAAGATGGCTCTAATGAATTCAGGCAAAATCAGTACTACCCCAGAATGCTTTTTTAAAATGCATGCTTGTGTCATAAATAAGTTGATAAATTGGTAGTGGAATTGGAAAGTTTCTATTTTGGAAGTAGTCAGTCATAATCTCTGGACCTCTTTTGCTACCTTTCTCCATAAAAACATACCGACTCCTAAGTTTTTGAATATAAAGGTGTGTTCCTTTTTTCCTGGTATTTGTTTTGTCTACTGTTTTTTCTTTTTGGTCAGACTTTTGCAATGTTCTTTCCACCTCTTTGGTGTGTCTGAATACTAGCCAGTTCCATTTGAATCACTTCCTTCCTATTCTTAACGCGAATGATGTCATAAAAGTGATGTGTGCGTGAAGAGTTCCTCCTGGAGCTCACACAAGTCACAGTAATCGTCTTATCTTCGACAATGAAGAAAATCTTGAAGTATATGAGCAAGTTTAATAGTCCATCGACACCCAAGTCACTTTAAAAAAAATTTTTTTTTAATATTTATGAGAGAGAGAGAAGAGAGAGAGAGACAGAGCACAAGAAGAGGAGGGGCAGAGAGAGAGGGAGACACAGAATCCAAAGCAGGATCCAAGCTTTGAGCTGTCAGCACAGAGCCTGACGTGGGGCTCGAACTCACAGACTGTAAGATCATGACCTGAGCTGAAGTTGGACGCTTAACTAACTGAGCCTTTCAGGCGCCCCCCAAGTCACTTTTAAAACTCGATTTCATTTTATAAAATCTCCTAAGAGATGGTACGATAACAAAATTAAAGGCAAGACCATTCACTTAAAACATAGGTACATTTTTCTGGGCTTAGAAGAAACAAGCAAACTACAAACTCCGAAGCTCCTGACAGTTGAGACATTATTTTGATGGCTAGTTCAATTTTGATAGCATGTGAGTGATTATGTCCTTGAGAAGAGCTAAAACTTCAAAACAACACCATCGTCTGAAAGTTTGCCTTTTCCGATCAGCTAATATGAATTACTAGTTACTAATGTGAACAGCCTGTGGAAGGTTAATTTCAGAACTGAAATGATTAAAAAACCATGGTGAAGAAATTCATAGCTCCATGCTCTGAAATTCTGGCACAGTTCCTGGACCTATGTAGGGCCTTCAGAATTATTAACAATGTTTAAAAAGTGGACCTGGACTGAAAAGTCCAAATTCTACCCAGAAATACAAAACAGATCTTTCTTCTCTTCATCTTGATTTTCCTGTTGTTTCATCTGATTCCAGTTTTTATAGCATAAAATCTGTTTTTGAGCATTGCCGTCTTTCTCACCTGTTCATGTTATGGGTCAAGCCAAAATTTTCTTCACTCCAATTATTGGCACGGAGGCCATATTTTAATGTTCCAAGTATCTCCATTTTCAAATGCGGACATGGAAAAGGTGAGAAATTGACAACCGGGGAAATGCATGGCCGCAAAACATTCACTCATTCCTTGTGACACTGCTCAAATGTCACCTCTTATGTGAAGCTTTTCTGGACTTCCCCATCCACCCAGATTATTAGCTGGACCCTCCTGCACCCGTAACATCCATCAGTGTTAAGCCTTCACTACACTATGAGCTCTTAGAGTGCGCTATTCTGCTTCTTATTTGCAACTACAGTGCCTAGAACACTGACCTTGACAAATAAGTGAAGTTATGAATGAATGGAAAGATCTGCAAAGTACTTGGAATCTCTCTGTACACTAACCGAAAGTGGCAACTTTAATTAGGTTTGGACCGAATATTGAGTTGTCTGATTAAATACTCAAGTCTGAGTGAATTAACGAGATTCAAAAAAAAAAAAAAAGCAAAAACAAAACTTGTAAACCTGGTGACTCTCATTTTCAAGTTAAGATGTAGGCAAACTTTTGTTATTCTCACATAAAAAAGCTGTGCTCTGTAGTGTTCCATTTCATTGGTTTTTTAATTCTTTGTGGTTAATAGTCAATACTCTTGGTTACAAGTGACAGAAATCATCTCTAACAAACTTAAGTTAAAAGGAGGAATTTATTGGCTCACAGAACGGTGGTGGAAGAGCTGGCCTTGGGCCTCAAACGAAATCAGAATTCTCTCTTTCTCTTTCTTTATGCATTTTCTATTTGGCTTCGTACTCTCCTTCTACAGAAGGATTCTCTTCCCTTCTTCACCGTGTTGAATGGAGATCATAACCATTTTGCAGCACAGGCTTCACACTCCACGATTTCCAGCCCCAGAGATGAAAAGTGTTCTCACAAGCTTTAGATACAAAATCTCAGGAAGCATTTATGTAGTCTAGCTGTGCCTCTGTCTGAACTGAGGCCACAGAGATGGTTTTTCCATGCTGGGTTTCATGTCTGCCTTTGAAATCAGGCCAAGATCTATTAATAGAAAAGGAAAGAGTTCATTTGGGGAAGACAAAGACAATGGCTAATACAAAGAGAGATGCCACATTTCCTTTTATTTTGTTGTAAAGAACCTCTCAGTAATTCCAACCAACCTGAGAAAAGTGTTCAGCCCTCAACCAAGATTGTGAGTCGTGTCAAATACCAGTAGGGGCCATTCAAGGTGGTAGAGATGGCCCCTGATGGAGAGGTAAAGAGAAAACCTATAGCCAAGGACCAAGAGAAAAGTAAAAACTTGAGTCACAAAGAGAGAGGAAGTAGGAATTCTTTCCAGTCAAGGGTTCTTATTCATGGAACACAGTGACAGTCACCAGAATGCTCTGCTCAGAATATTACTGATTACAGGGCACCAAATAATTGATTTATCATCTTGTATTCTGAGCTTAACTTAGTTTGAGGCATAGTGAAATTTTGTGACATACATGGAGGAAAAAGTAAGTCAGCAGCAAAAATATTCTCAAGACTTCTCCAAACTGATTATTGTCACGTTGACAATAAACTTTAAGACTGAACTTTGAGCCCAGATATAGATAGCTATAGTCAGCACCTAAGTATTGGGAACTAAATTTTGCTAAATTTCTACCTTTTGAAACTTCCCAAGTTTGTATTATTTACAACTGACCCAGTGTTTTTTGTTTTTTTTTTTTCCTTAAGATTCCAAGCCAGAATCATGTGCTGTTCTGCGGAGCTGGCACAATAGAGTGCCAGCTAAGACTTTTCTTTCATTTTTAGACATCTACTGGAATAGTTTATTCACATTTAAAAAGCCAACTTTACTGTAACTATTGTACTGTGAAATCTTTTACTAAATCTTCCTACTTAACAGATTTCCTTAGTATTCCATTAGTAAGAATGATAATATCAGAGCATAATTACATTCATTTTGAATTCTTTGCACACAAGTCTTGACTGGTGTGTGAATGAGCATTTAAAACTATTCATTTCTATGAAAAAAAATGGTGGTTTTTAAGAAAAAAAATGGTGTTTTTAAGGTAGTTCTTCTTGCATGACGATAAGAAATACACTTGGACATGCAATCTGTCTAAGTTATCAAAATCCAGAATCAGAATGATCGAAATCTTTCAACATTTCATTTAGTATTTCCTGTTTGCAACATTAAAAATAGTAAGCAAACATCAGGAATGGACTAAGACATTGTATCAAATATGTGGGGTTTTTTTTATTTTGAGAGAGAGATAGAGGCCTAAGTGAGTGAGAGGCAGAGAAAGAAAACAAGAGAAAGAGAGACAGAGAGAGAGAGAGAAGGAAGCAGGGCTCATCTGAAGTAGGGCTTGAGCTCACCCAAAGCAGGGCACTAGTTCACCCAAAGTAGGACTCGAACTCAAGTACCATGAGATCATGACCTGAGCTGAAGTTAGACACTTGACTGAGCCACCGAGGCAGTCTGTCTTTTTTTTCAATTTTTTATTTGTTTATTTTGAGAGAAAGAGAGCATACTGGGGGAGGGGCAGAGACAGACGGAGACAGAGAGAGAATCCCAAGCAGGCTCTGTGCTGTCAGTGTAGAGCCCGATGTGGGGCTTGAACAGTGAGATCATGACCCGAGCCAAAATCAAGAGTCTGGCACTTAGCCGACTGAGCTACCCAGGTGCCCCTCTAGTATGTATTTTATAGACTTTTAAGGACATATGCCCTAACTTACATAAAGTTGTCTAATCATGGAAATTCAAATCTCTTTGAAATGGCATTTTCTGTGAAAAAGGGCAATGACCTTTCCTGCATCTCTGGGATCTGGAGTTAGATTTATTTCTGTGCACAAGCTTTGTTCATTCATTACTTCATTCAGCAAATATTTCTTATACAATGATTAATTCCACAGAGCACATTTTTTAAATCCCAAGAGGAAGCCAATCTGTAACCTGTAATTTGCCTCCAAGACTTCAAAGCCATCAATTCAGTCATGGTACTGATATATTAATGAGGAATCTTTCATTCGTAAGTGTGAAAAATGACCAACTATCACTGCTTGGCCATGTTTAAGCAATTTGGGTAGGTAGGATGGTTTTAATTTAGTCACTTTTATGTTACGAAAGTAAAACATACTATGTTCTTCTTGTACAATGATTTACTTTATATAAAGCAGTATTTTACCTTTTAGCTGATCATGGTCTCATGACAAACATGGAGTCAACAGAGAAAGTGACAGAGGCCTCCTTTTGCTCTTGAGCTCAGAGAGGTGAAAGAGCTTGCGGGGTCATGGCGTCAATAGATGGGAATGCCTGACCTGATTTTTAGGCCATCTAAATTCAAGGTCACGCTCCCTGAAAACCCGGTATATCACAGCGATTCGAGAAAAGAGAAAACTTTCTGGTCCAGCATCACCTCCTATTGTTGACCTCTAGTTCATAACCCCCCAAGGACTCCCCCGAACCAGTAGAATTCCTAAAATAGCCATTTACCCGACTCAACGTCTAAGGCTATAGGGCTAGTCCAAAAAAAGCACTATTTTAAAGAAAAGATTTTTATGAATTCCAAAGACACTCAAAGATCACTATCTTTGGATCATTTGCTTTTCTTGTTTATTTGAATTTAAACAGCTACAGACAATTCTGGCAAAATAGGATATTTTCTCTTGAATTCTTAGCTATGTCACTGATTGACTATAAAGATAGAATTGCCTCTGAGGTTAAAGCAAACCCTTGAGATTTAGTGGCTCACTGCGCGCACTTCCTCTAAGATTTGAGTAGTTCATGTTTGTGAAATTTCCTTGACTGAAGTTACTTGATATAGAAAATAAACTGCCCTAATCAAATTCAGGACGCATCCCATGACTTTCGTCTTCGGGCAACCTGGAAATCCTGCCAGTCGGTTTCTGCAGGACTTCAGTATTGTGACTGGAAGAAGACCTAAGGAATTAAAACAAAGCAAAATAAAATGAAAAGGTCGTATCGAGTTAGTGAACAAAACGATAGAAACACAGGTCGTTCTGAAACTTCCCTCTACTAAATGCATTTTATACGCAGGCTCGTATTTTATTTTTTTGCACACTATTAAGAAATATCGAGGTCGAACGTGTTCCTTTTTCTTAATGTGCTTGTGGTAAAGCAATCCCACGCAGTGCTCGTGAGCGGCAGAGTTTCAGGACTGGGGTCCCCCAGTCCATTTCCAATGGCACTCATTTCCCACCACAAATCTTTTTTGGGGGAAGACTAACATTAAGAAGTCATTTAATAGAGCACACGTAATTTCCGCCCTTAGCGCAAGCTTGGCAGTCGTGAGAGACAAGAGCAGCAATCTACCTGCTGGTAATTAAATAGCTCCTTAATACGTAAAAGAAATATTGAGTATCCCCCTTCCATCACAATGAAATCTAATCTACTCTAAATAACACCGCGCGCTTTATAAAGATCTTGTCTTCAACAAATCTTATCCTCTACTATACTGGAAGCGAATTGAACTCGTTTTCAAATACTGAGTACATATCAAATAAACCCTTTGCCAAGCCATCTATGTCTAAAAGACTATGGGTCGATCATTTCTTTTTTTCCTGAACATTCCATAAAACATATTATGTATCTGAACCACCGTAAAATGCCATTCCTTCAACCGTGCCGATTCAAAAGTGCTCCTTTAAACAGTTTATCATTAGTGTTCTCTATTTCCTTTCTCGATCCTCTCTGAGAATCAGCCGAGCAAATACTAGCTAAATTTATTCGCGTTTATTAATGTGTCTGAGCCTGAGCGTTTCTTAGTGAAGGGAAATCACAAGGCCAGAAAGAATAAAATTCAATTCTTGGCTGAAGCTCCAGTAGCATGGGGTAATATTAGCTGGAAAATGGAAACCGAGGGAATATAAACCCTAGTTTATTCAGTTCAACTGAGTTTCTTTCTGGGAAGGTACATTCTGTACCTTAGATAGCTTTCCTCCCGCTTACTCAATAACTCAGTTCTGACATCATAAAGAAAATTGCAATTCACATCACGAAGGCGAATGTCACCCGAGGATAGCTTGCTATTTTAAATAATATGGAAACCGCACTGGGATGACAGATAAGCAAAACAATCCACTTTATTTTTAACGGCTTTTGATGTGTTCCAGACCTAGAATATTCAGACAGAGGAATCATGGAAAAGCGATTTTTTTTTTAGATCGCACCTCTACACCTCAAACTACTCTTATTCCACCCTCACCCCTAACCTTTCTGAACAAAACTGAAGAACCTAACTTTTCTTTTCTTGCCAGGGGAATCGCCCTGGGCTGAGTTTCCGAAGTTTTCAATCACTGGCATGTTTTCCTCCAAGAGCACTCCCAGGCGTATTTCTAAGCGACGTCCCTTCTCTTGTTCGGAGAGGTTAGAAAAGCTGTCTTCTGGGTGCTGGAGCAGCTCAAGGCTGGACTCAAATACCGAAGTGCTCTGTCATTTGTCTTTGGCTCCCCATCTCTGAGCAGATGTGCTGGGGCTCCATGGGGGGCCCACGCTTCTGTCACAAGACGGCAACAGAAAACCAGCGTCACACCTACGGCTCACACTTTCCGGCTTGTATCAGACAGCGTTGTTCCTTTTTTTTTTTTTTTTTTAAGTTTATTTATTTATTTATATATTTGTTTATTGAGAGAGAGAGAGAGAGAGAGAGAGAGAGAGAGAGAGAGAGAGAGAGAAGGTAAGCAGGTTAGGGGCAGAGAGAGAGAGGGAAGGAGAGATTCCCCATCAGGTTCTGTACTGTCGGTGCAGAGCCCAAAGTCGGGCTCAAACTCAGGAGCCGTGAGATTTTGGCTAGAGCCGAAATGAAAGTCCGACGCTTAGCCGACTGAGCCAGCCAGGCGCCCCCCAGACAGCATTGTTCTATGCACCAAGATCTTTGTCAGGATTTCCAGAAAACACCCTTGTTCAGAACAAAATATAGATGTGTTTCAGTCCTCCAATGAATCTGCCACAGGGTAACAAAGAAGTGGTCCATAGCAGTTACTACGATTACTTGCCTGTTTAAAGAACTTTTGTTAGTTGTTTTTAGGGTTAAGCATGCTAGCAATAAATTGTTTAGTTTTCTTTCTGTGTTGTCCCTTAAGTCCTGAGGTCCCAAGGTGGTCTGTCTTCCTTCCACCTTTTATAGTCTTCTTAGGCTTCCTTTTTGGTTTTATGTCCAGGTTTTTTCTTCTTCTTTTTTCTT
>PITB01012433.1:0-53258 GCA_004024585.1 Paradoxurus hermaphroditus | reverse complement strand
ATTTATTTTTGAGAGACATAGAGACAGAGTATGAGCAGGGGAAGGGCAGAGAGAGAGGGAGATACAGAATCTGAAGCAGGCTCCAGGCTCTCTGAGCAGTCAGCACAGAGCCTGATGTGGGGCTTGAACTCACAGACCGTGAGATCATGACCTGAGCTGAAGTCGGCCGCTTAACCAACTGAGCCACTCAGGCGCCCCTGAGGGAGCATATTTAAAGCATCTGACAATCAGTACAATCTGACAATTCAACTGGGGAACAGGAATTACTGAATCACTGCATCAAGTTCAGAGAAGAGAACTGCTTCCCCACCGGGAGGAGATTCAGAAGTTATGGGGCAGAATCTAAACATGAGGCAAGAGTAGATCCAGAACCCTGCTGCAGCCTGTTCATGGAAACGGAAAGCAACAGCTGGAATAAGTTATGAGGAAAACCGAGGTAATCAACGGGTCTAAGGGAGCCGATCAGGTGGAGATTTGTCTTCCCAGAAAAGAAGGTTCAGACTTGCTAAGCAGGGTTGCTGTGAGGAACCCCAAAGGCCCCTTTTTGCTCCTAAAATACATACCCTCTAGTATAGAGATGTAGCTTATGACTGTGGCATTAACTTGGCTTACCCATGCTTGTCTTCAGCCCTATGAGAAAATCACTGCGTCTTTTTCAAGAATCAGAAGTTTTTTTTTTTTATCTCTTTTGGCAATACAGTGTAAAAGGGAAGGGTGGTGGAATTCATATACGATCACAAAAATTGCCTACGACACAGAGTAAGGGAAGCTCATGAAATTGATCTACTACTCCTCTCAATGAGCTGAGTCACCATTATTACATAAAAAAGGATTCGTGAAGCACCTGAGGGGCTCCATCAGTTAAGTGTTGCAGTTTGGCTCAAGTCATCATCTTGGGGGTTTGGGAGTTCGAGCCCCACGTTGAGCTCTGCGCTGACAGCTTGGAGCCCGGAGCCTGCTTTGGATTCTTTGTCTCCCTCTCTCTACCTCTCCCCAGCTTGTACCCTGTCTCTCTTTGAAAAATAAACATTAAGACAAAAAAAAAAAAAAAAAGATTCTTGATGCATTAGGGCTTTAATATAGATGTGGATTGACACTAACTTTATTTGAAAGATAAGAGGACTATGGAATGATTTCATGAGTTACTCAAGTTTCTTGTTCACGAGGGTCTTCAACAATAAAAACAATTTATTGATTCAAATCTTTTTGCCAGCCTAAATCTTATATTTCAATTCATAGGCAAAAAAACACCCTTCTCCAAAAGGAGAACAGCACAGAATATATATAAAGTTACATATATATAATGCATATATGCATTCTATGTTTATATTTATGTATATATATATCATGTGTATACACAGTTTTTTCTTTCTCCTTTTGAGTTGCTGTGTGGGCTCTGGGAGATCTGAGGATGTGTGCAGACATGTGGCTGTTGGAAGTCGATTGTTTCACCATCAAAAAAGACTTGCATGTGGTTTTTATGAAGGGTGCACTCTCAACCACGCCGTTCAGGACAACGGAGAAATCGAAAACATCTTGTAATTGTTTTAAAATAAACTCTTACACTGTTTATTTAGTTTTCATCTGTGTGTCGTAGATTGGTTATGCACTTGTTAATCACTGTTGTATGTATCTCCAGACAGAGTTGTAAATAACTTTTCCGTCCAAGTGAAATATGCTTGCCCATGTTTATATGCATAGTATGTGCGTATTTATGCCTGTGTGTAAATATGTGTACAAGAGTAATAGATTAGTGAGCATGTAATAGAGTATCCTAAGTTTGTGGCACTATGGTCAATTTAATACACAATGCAAATACTCCGAATACTCTTTCTGTAGTTTCTAGAGATGAAATCAAAATATAACTTGGTGGTTTCATTTACTTTGTTTTTTTTTTTTTGCCTGGAAGGTTTGTGTTTGCAAAATGAAATGAACAAAGGGAGAGAAGCCGAGATACAAATATTCTCATTCAATTCCTGGATCTTGGTTATAAAAATGGCAACTCTATCTCTTTGTAACACCAACTTACTAGAATTTTGAAAATCAAAAGGTACAAATATAAATACGGATTCACTTCAGGCCTTTATGCCACATAAAAAATAAACAGAAAATACATTATTTTGATGAAAATTTAAAATGTATATAAATATACAACCACAAGCACCTGAATTTCTCCTGGATGTTTATCTAACTTGGCATTTTCATGTCGACATTAAATTGCCCGGAAAAGTGCTTAATTTCCACTCCACTTTGTCCTGTGTTGAATATACTTAGATGCCATACTTCCAGTTACTCTAGTCCATCGTAAATCTCTTCTCACAGGAGGAAAACAGGAATGGCATAGAAAACAATGGCAGAAGCTATTTTGTCTTTAACCTGCTGTCTTAAGGATCTGTTTTCTTGGACAAATGCTTATTCCAGGCGTAGGTCAGCTCCTGTCCATTTTACCTAGTAAGAAGGTACACACACACACAGATCGGCACATGGCTTCTGTATGTGGCTTCACAGAGTAGGACAGCTTATGAAGTCATGACCGATTCTGCCACTCTGTCCCTTGCTCCATGCAGGACCCCTGGGCTCCAGTTTTTTGTCTATAAAATGGGAACCGATGGAGAACTTTGCAAATAGAAAATAAAAGGACCAAAACTACAACCTGGGAACAGTAAGGTATTGAGTTATCAAGGATCTCAATCTTGATGCAGAAGGTCTTCTGAAGGTAACAATGATAATCAGAGTTTAACCCATGTTTTCTGTAATCACACGATTACTGGGCACAAGGATTCTGCAAAATGTTTCTTTTGCATGAGAGTATCTTAAAAATGTCAACACAAACCTATGTCCCATGTAAGTTGCCTGTGATGCATGAGGCCAGGGGACTTAGGGATTTTCCGTTAAAGACTGTTAATATTCTGAAATTCAAAAAACAAACAAACAAAAACCAACTATACATGAGCCGGTGAACTCATGCTGCATAGAGCACACGTCACAAAAAACTCTCCAGGTTGCTTACAGCTCAAATTTTAATTATGTAGCAACAAAATCTATTTGCCTTTTAAGTATGAAATAGAAGTTATCAATCGAATACACGAAATGGTAAAAGGTCCACAGCAAAAGAATTAAAATGACGTGTTATTCTAGAAGTCTTCCTAGATAAGGAGAATTCTAAGTTGTATTTATTCCTTTAACAGTCCTTTTAATTTTCTCCATCATAGATTCACCTTTTGAGGAGAGAAGCAAGAATGGGATTAGGCACCAGAGAGACTTCATGGGATGATGGGAGTCAGATGTATATTGGGATTACTTCCTTGCAAAATTGGAGGAGAAAACTTAAGTCTGATAGCTCTGGTTCCTGTATCCAATAAGGACATATGGAGTAGGCATTCTCAAACGGGAAGAGATCATCAAATGCCTAAACCCTAAAAAGTCACAAAGTACCCAAGGTCAGGTTTACTTTGAAACCAAGTATGTCAAGTGAGAACAATTCAGGGGGACCTTGGGTGCAAATTTTATCTATGTACGTAGAATTTATACCCCAGCCTTCCTCCAAAAGTTGGGGTACTTAACAAAATTGGTTGTGTGAATTATTACATTTTCACAGTTATTTCCCCAGGGAAACATCCCAAGGCAAGCCCATCATTTCAGCTCATTTAGTGTCTGATGCCAGAGAATTCATAATTGATCTGACGACCATAATGGATAGTGATCATCATATTGGTGAAGCCTGGGCTGGCAGCACCATAGTCCATTTTTGGTGTTCACCAGTTAGCCTACCACAGACTTGCTCCGATATATTTTGAAATTTTCGAACTTTTCATTTCTAGCAGTCGGAATATTAGAAATTAGGAATTATAAAATGTAGAAGGTTTCCTTACATAAATATTGCCTACTCCAAATATGCATGGTCACGTAGTCTTTTATTATTAGGTAGAGGACGGGGTCTCTTCTTCCTTGGCTCGGTTCTCACAAGATTACAGGGTAACCCAGAGTTCAGTCAGACATTTCTCTCAAGGCAGAAAGATTTATGGGTTCTGGATATATACAAGTCTGCTTAAAATAAAAAATTATTGGAATTTTCATCCTTGGCAAAGTCAAGTAACTAAAGGATTAAGGCTGATACATGCTGCCCTATAAATCTATCATTAACCGAATGTGACACAATGCTTCAGGTATGTCAAATCCTAACTTGCTCTAAATGGGTAGTTAAAATTTTCTCTCACAATAAATACTTCACGATAAGAAAAATCTCTTTGGCTAACCAACAGAGTCCTCCAAAGCAAACCTCCCAGTTTTATAGATCCACAAAGGCAAATGCTGGCAAGAGGCAAGATTAGGAGTTGGGAGCATCTAGGCCAATAGCAAAAACGGGCAGGTAATAGAAAACCATCAACAAATGTTTCTTAGAAAAATGAATAAAACATGGATAATCCGGCCTTGCAGTTATCCAACACTTCCAGAATCTAAGCTCCATGAAGGCAGCCTGTATTTCAGCAGCCCATAGCAATCAGCCAAAAAATGCTGGCTGAGCAGATACAGGAATGCATAAAAGAATACCACTGCAGAGATCCTGCCCCAGGAGAAGCTGTGAGTGATAAAGGATTTTTTCTTCTCCAAATGCATGTTAACTCTCAGTCATACAGGGAAGGAAAGTCATTTTTTAAGTGTTTATTTTTAAGAAATAGACAAAGAGCAGGAGAGGGCAGAGACAAGGTGTGAGACAGAACTCCAAGCAGGTTCCATGCTGTTGGCATAGAGCCCAACACGGGGCTCGAACCCACAAACGATGAGATCATGACCTGAGCCAAAAATCAAGAGTCAGACACTTAACTGACTGAGCCACGTAGGCACCCCAACGTCTTTTTGGAGGTGGGGGGGGTTAGAGAAAAGAGGGAGGGGGAATCTTAAGTAAGCTCCATGCTCAGCATGCGGAGTCTGACGTGGGGCTCCATCTCAGGACTGTGAAATCATGAATGACCTAAGTCACAAGAGTTGGGTGGCAACCCCAGAAAGTCATTTTTAAAGGTGAAAAGATGAGCCTTAAAAATGCACCCAAACTGCACAATCTGAAGAGCCAGTCCCGGAGATTTTGCTCTTAGGAGTCTGTTTTCCAGGTTGTTACTGAGGGAGAAGATGCTGCGGTTTAAAACCTGGTAGGAAACACAAATTACTACTCCCTGGAAGGGGCACTACTGGTGTTTGCGGTGCTGGAGCAAGATGCGCAGGAATCGGCTGCTGAGAAGAAAAACTCAACATTCAGGAGCCAATTGCTACATGCAGGTGGCTCTCAAGTCCTTTAAATACCATCAATTTAGGTAGGCTTTTGTTTACAGTAGCTTTTATCTCGAAGATAAGGTTGTAAAAATGTCACTCAAAGTCAAGTACTACTGTTCCTGGCGTATCTCAGCAGGTTCATCTGTTTTACTTCTTCCTCCCTTTCCAAATACCTTAAGGTGTTTAAGATGAGTGAAGAGATACCAACCTATTAGAGTGAAGGGTATTTGTGTATGACACGTGGATTCGCACTCAGTGAACCACGAATCCCATCCCGCGGTGCCTGCATCATTCTCGAGTTCAGCAGGAGGAGCCCGTGCGTGCTCCTCACTGCTCTACTCAACAGCAGGTCCGCTCTCCAAGATGAGCTTGATTCCCTTTTCAATAGCGCTCCTTTAAGTAAAGGAGAGTCTGATGGCTCTAGGTTGGTGGGAACCTTTTCATTTATTTATGCTCTGCCTCTGTACCCAAGGTGCATGTACCGTGAAATACCAAAATAGAAATGGAAAATTGGGCTCAAGAGTATAGCGCATATTCTCATTAGGAACATGAATTTTGAAGGTCAACTCTATTGAAGTTACAAAATTTTTTTTTAATGTTTTTAATGTGTATTTATTTTTGAGCTAGAGAGATAGAGCGTGAGCAGGGGAGGAGCAGAGAGAGGGAGACACAGAATCTGAAGCAGGCTCCAGGCTCTGAGCTGTCAGCACAGAGCCCGACATGGGGCTTCAACTCACAAACCGTGAGATCGAGACCTGAGCTGAAGTCGGACGCTCAACCGACTGAGCCACCCAGGCGCCCCGAAGTTACAAAACTCTAAATTTGAACCTATGAAGATCCTACCCCATCTTGTATGGAAAGGTGTTCTTTCGTGAATGGATCCGGGAAATGAGGCTCTGAGCCAGGGAAGTTTCTCAGGGATGAGAAAAGAGGCATCCTGGGCCAGCTCCAGGCAACAGTTACCAACAGGACAGTGAGGTGGGCAGGGCCACCATGAGCAGACAGACACATGGCAGGGGAGTTCACTCGGCTGTCCCCTGCAGACGGACCTTAGGGCTAGAGAGGGCTAGTGGGCCCTCCCGGGTAAGATGTGGGCTGTGATAAGGGTTCACACAGTGGAAATGACCTCATCTTTCATTCTTTGGGTTTTGAGTCATTCCCCAGGTCTAGACTTTGTGAGCAATTGCTCTGCTTGGTGCCCCTTTAAATACCAACAGTAAATGTAATGCCCTGTAGTTAACCTCATTTCTGATTCCAGTCACCTAGGTTCTAAGAACACTTGACTGACATAGTGGCCTAGTGCCCATCTTTGTAACTGGTAGGAGATACAGACTATTTGAGTCTTATTTAAGTAAAAATAATAGCACGGATTATCATACTTACCACCATAACCATAATCCTAACAGCAGCTAGTACTTATCACTATGTGCCACCTACTCTTTTCAGCTCTTTGATTCCATTATCTCATTTGCTTTTATTTTGGGGAGGCGCAGAGAGAGGGACCGAGGATCTGAAGCCGGCTCTGCACTGACATGCTGACAGCAGGGAGCCCGATGTGGGGCTCAACTCAGGAACTGCAAGATCATGACCTGACCTGACTGGACAATCAACTGACTGAGTCGCCAAGAGCCCCTTATCTTATTAACAAATTTTTTCATGTTTATTTTTAGAGATAGAGAACATGAGCAGGGGAGGAGCAGAGAGAAAGAGACACATAATCGGAAGCAGGCTCCAGGCTCTGAGCTATCAATCAGTACAGAGCCCGATGAGGGGCTTGAACCTACCAACCTGGAGATCATGACCTGAGCCGAAATTGAATGCTCAACCATCCAGGTGCCCGTTTATTAGCTCACTTAACACAAAAGCTTTAAGTGTAGCTACTATTCGTGTTTTTTTTTCCCCATGGTTAGAAAAGTATTACAGGGCTCTGCTAATCTGTGGATAATGACCATAAAGAGAATTAACACTTGGATACTTTCTTGTGTCCAAACACTGTACTAACCACTTCATACACATTTAATATGTGCAATGAACCAATGACGTAGGAAGTACCAACAGTGACATTTTACAAATGAGAAAACAGATGTGGAGAGAGGAGTACCTTATCGCACAAGGCGAGAAAGAAGCTCTAAAGTGGCCAAGATGCCCGCCCGGAGCTGTCCCATGTAGCGCTCCCTCCCTGAAGAGCTAGGCTACACTGTTGTACGTGTGTGGGACTCTCTCCCAAGTCCTTAAGAACATTACTCCATAAATAAATATACGAAAAAAAAATTACGTCTCTCCAAACCCCTTCCCATCCCCATCTCTAGTTGAACTCCTGCAGGTCTAGTTTCACTACGAATGCTTTACTGTAGGACTCTTCAGGTAGAAGTCCTCCTCCTCCTCCTAATAAGATGTGGAGGCTGGAAGGTTACCTTCACGTACCTCCCATCTTGAACTTTCCAGGGCTTAGCTTTCTATCTAGAAAGCAGACACGATAGCATTTGCATTCTGGAGTCAAGGTAGACCTGAGAGTAAATAAGTTTTACAACCCTTTAATTTGTATAGGTTCATTACTGTCCCATTATAAGAATTCTACCCAGTAAGGAAACTTCCCCATTGTTCTCCCCTCCCCAACCCACAGATGAGTAGATTTATGTCCAGAGGTCTGGAAATAAACTCACTAACAAAAGGAAAACTAGATCATCCAAGTACTCATCACGGCAGCTCGAGGGAGTAACTCTACTCCATGTGACCAGGGACAAAACTTGAAGCACGGAGGGGGAGGAACCATGAGTAACGGACAAACAGCTCTTACATTTTTAACTAGGCTACATGCTCCTCTGAGCCAGAAAGCAGGAAAGGTCACGTCACAGTCATTCCTGCCTTTAAAAAGAAAAGCTGGCCAGGGTCAGGTGACCACAAGAGCCTTTACTTCCAAAGACATTTGACAGAAAACCCCGGTGACGTCAGTGACTCGAGTTTTATTTAAATATGGGCTCCTGTTCAATGACCGGACACTGCTGTGTGTATTTCCACATTCAGGCCTCAGGTGACCCAACAAAGCGGGACTGCAGACATAATTTCAGGGCAGGGCCTGGAGACTTCCTTGGACTCGGTCCTCAACTATTTCCTGTTAGAACAAGAGCATTGTGAGGAGTCTCCGCAGACTTAAGAGTTCTTCTTTTAACAAAGGGTTTTATTATTTACAAAAAGAACATGAACAACCTTGAACATTATTAACTAGTATTTCAAGACTCTGGACAGATGGATAAAGCAAACTCCTGACTCAGGAGACGAATGATAGTTGCTGTTGGCAATTACCCTAATTCTCACACACACACACACACACACACACACACACACACACACACGCACACACACTCCTGGGGTTCCAAGGCTGGCCCTTAAAGCAGTTGAGGACCAAATCATGGGTCCTCAGGAAGCTGAGGGCAAGCACCAGTTCCTCAAGGTGGCCAGGCCCTTTGTCTTGTAGTGGGTGACGAAGCTGCTTCATCAGACAATTGTAGGAAAGAACTAGGATTAAGGAATTTTTTTTTTTTAATAAAAAGTAAAAGATCATTTGAGTGTGGACAATTGCAGGGCTGGATTCAAAGGCTTCGTGAACTCCGGTTCTATCTTTAGCCGATGGTGGGCAGCACACTTCAGAATTCTTGAAAGACTTTCACGAAGCATGCAGTAGCCTATCTGATCCTCAAAAACGTCATATTGGGACTCGACAACTGAGGCAACAGAGGCACTCCGACGTCAAGTGTGTTCTGAGACCACAGATGAGCAACTCACGGTGCCTGTAGACCCAGCACTCCCGCCTCCTTGTCCCGTGTTCCCGTCCCCATGGGGCCCTAGCCTCTCTTTTGTCCTCACTGGAGAACAGAGAGAGTATTGCCTTCTGCCTTCCTGAAAAGGACGTCCTGTTCCAGGGATGCAGAGAGGATGCGAACACAGGCACCGTCTTCCAGGGCTCTCAGTAGTCAGGGAGACAAGTGGGTTAGAAGGTAGTAGGAGGAGGAGACCGGTGTTTTCAGAGAATGGTGCACAGGGTCCTGTAATAGCCCAGAGAAGGTCCGGGAAGGCCCAGGGCAGAGATGAGCTGACCTTTGGAGGCTCACCCAGTATCGGCAGATTCTTCCAGTGGAGGGACAGGCACGTGCAGACAGAGCGCTGAGCAGCAGCATGGAGGGTTTTGGAGCGGCACAGAGAGCATCAGAAAACAACACTGTAGACAGGGCGTAAGACAGAGCTGGAATAGTCAGGTGGCAGGGGTGCTGCCGAGGGCCAGAGGGGCACTGCCTACCTGGCTGGGGCATTTTGAGGCCTGAAAGGAGGATACTCGAGTCTGTTCCTACCAATGCCATGTTGCCTGCACGCCAGCCTTTGCCCCAGGGTGATCCTCTTTCATGAAACCCAAATACCCCCGGCTATGTTTCTGTGTGGAATTTCTGAGCTAAATATTTACTTTTGCAGGGCCAAAGTATCTACTACAGCTCACTTATTTGGGGGTAAACACATTAAAGAAACGTATACATTAAAACAAGTCTTTCCCCCTCCACCCACATTTCCACTCCATCTAGAAAAAAGACTGCCGTTCACCATCCTGAAAGCTCCACTTTCCGGAGTCTTTGGGACAAAGTATGTGTATGTAAACAGTCACGGCTCTGCTCCACGGGGTTCCTCCGATTTGTGTTCTTTGAGAAGTCAGCCAGCATGAGGCGACCGGCTGACAGTTTCCTAAGTGACTTACACAGCCACCTTATTTTCCTGAAAAGGAGGCATTCGCTAACTTTTATGAAGATAAGGACTTCCAGGAGTGAGTTCCCTTCTGGTTGTTTTTTGATTAAAAGCAAGACAAGGGAGAGCTGCATGGAACCTGTAGTGTTACTTACAAACTCTGTGGCCTCTAGGTTGGCCCCACGCAGGCCCCTGGAGCTGGGGCGGTGGTTTGATTCCATCTAGTTGAAAGCCATCTGTCAGTGTGGGGAGGAGTTACGGAGATTATTTTAAACATTTAGCTAAGCTTTTGACGGTTCTTCTTTTAGAGGCATTCCTGGCTGCAAAGTGCCTCATCCCGGGTGACGTAAGACAAGCTATTGAATGAGGTTAGACTGAGGTCCCTGCTGTAGTCAGAGAGTGGTCCACCCATGTGGCCATTAGCTGATTAAAAGTGTTTATTTTTGGGGCTTGAATTAACAGGCCATGCTAAGACCGAGGCAAGACAGTATTTGAAGTAACCTGTGCGTGCCACAAGCTTGCCAAGGCCTTACTTTTCATGCAGTAGTTATCGGTCAAGTCCTAGTCAGACTAGCAAAATTTAAGTCCAAAGAGAGAGAAAACCCCATCCCTCTCCATTATGAATGAGGGCCACTGTAAAAATAGATCCATATCACTATTAAAACCAGCATTCAGTTAAAGAAAAATATGACCAAATAGTTATGGCAACGGGTGGAACCCTAACTTTTCAACACGGGATACTACATACCCAAAATTCTAAATATTAGGTTCAAAAGCCTGCCATAAATAACTTGGTTTGGGATTTATTTCTTAATGAGGTATTTATGACTACAGATACATGCTATAAATGCTATAGAACATATCTGGATTTATAAAATTTACCTCAGTTTATGGGACTTGAGATTCTATGCGATTCAGAAGCAAAATAGCAAAATGAACTGGTCTCTCATTGCCAAACATTAAATTTAAAAGAGGTTACCGTTTACCTATTTATATTTAAGGTTTCTCTCTCCCACAGAATGTTCCATGAAAGCAGTATCTTGTCTACTTTATCATTACCTGGCATTTAACAATGCATGGCAGGCACACAGTAGACACTGAATAAATGTTTGTTGAATAAATGAAGGACAGGTAGAGAAGGCATGCAGGGTATCTTTGCCCTATTTCACTGGAGTCCGGTCTAGATCTTGAACGTAACGGCAAATACAGGATGGGCTGAGTGGTTTAAGAAACAGTGGTATTACTTAGTTTACTTACTCCTTTGCCTTTGTTTATTTCAAGAGCTTTCCTACTTCCCCAAGCAGAAGAGCCATTGTTTTCAGATGGCATCGTCAGAGGGAAGTTAAAGTCACGGCTTTTCATACTTGACATTTTTTTCTCTTAGCGAATTTGCTGGACTAGTTTTATAAGAAAATGTGCCTGGGATTTTAAGTTTAAATTTATCATCTCAGCCTCTGTGGTGTGTAATATTTCCACACCGGTCTTCCCGCCTTACCTCTCAGTTAGCCCAAATCCACTTCTAGCCCAATTTCTCAAGGACAACCAATCTGAGAAAGATGTATTTGGCATTTAGGACTGGGGAAGATTGATGCCAACAGATCTTAATTCCCTGCCCAAGTCTGCTGGAGGCTGAAGATCAAGGCGCTATTTTATTTAGACTTCACAGGAAGACACTGAAGATCTCAAGAGACCCCAAGTCCAGTCTGTAAAGTTGTTACATCCACCATCAGATCAGCCGGGTTCCTAACGGGGACACATATGGCAATCATTTCCACAGGGAAGCAACCCTTGTGCCTTCTGTCTATTTTCATGATCTATCCAATACAGATCCATCACCCTGAGTTCCTGACACGTTTAAAATGCCCTCTAGGCTTACTTATGGACCAAGCATAGGTTTTTACAGAAACGGACTTTAGTCACATTTGGAAGAATTCTTCCAGCTCACCCAAGATGATGCACCGGAGAATCTTGCCTGGATTGCTCGAGTAGGACTAAGAGTCCCCATGTCCTATTTTGAAGGCGCTTAACTCGAATGCTTTCAGATGGTCAGATGGTCTTCAGCTCCCCAACATGAGATCAGACATTTCAGAAGAAGCCTTTTAGACTTTGATATTCAAACTTTGTTTTAATTTAATCCAGAGACGGTTAACCTAAAGGGTTTATTCTCTTACTGAAGCTCTATTTGGCAGGAATAAGGTCATGTATTCAGTCAATAAAAAATGTTCGCAATACGGTGTCAGCAAAAGTTCTCATTTTGTACCTTCATTTTGCTCAAACTACAAACTTTAGTACACAGCATGAAAAACAAGAAAGGTCGAAAATTTAAGGTATGTATTTCCTCCATGGCCATCTTTTTTTGAAGTGCTTAGTAGAATCTGATGAGGTTTTATTTAAGATGTTTCTGTATCTCTTCTAAAGGACTGAACATAATTAGCTCAAGAAAATGGTCTGCAATTTTGGAACCCTTTTGGGGTGGGGAGGGGTCCGTTTCTTCAGGCAACTGTACAGAAATTACTCAGAATCAGAGGACAGTCATTATCCAGGGAATTGAGGCCCTGGGGACAGGCAGTGGAGAAGATTTTGGACTTTTGCAGCCTCTTCTCCTTACATTTTGGAATCAAGGGAAGAAGAGGGTTTTATTTTGCTAACTGGGTAAGGCTGAAAGGAGGGGAGCTCTGGCTTAAATGGCCAAGTAACTAAGCTGTAAAGGTACTTGCTTTTGTTCTCCCCGACATGAGAAAATAGCACCAATTTGTACTTACATTTTATACTTGTTAAAAAAAAATACTGATGTTATTTAAGAGGAAGAGGTATTTAGGTAAACTAAGGGAGTTAATCGGAGACTTTAGGCAAGATGATGTTAGAACTGAGGTCGGCTGATATATCCAGGGATGACAGAGAAACTCTTGAAGGTTGTTTTACCCTACAGACTGGATTACATTTCTCCTTTTTCCAGTTGAGTGAGAAGTGAATCCCCATATTGTGCATCTTTTCTCTTATAAAGAGATCCAAAGACTCAGTGTTATTATTCTGAGTGTTTAAATGCCACAGCTTCAATTTAATTGCTAAGCATTATTAAAATACATTCAAGTAATCATTTTGTTTTGAAACTAATGGGGATATTTTACATTTTGATGCCATCACCCCTGACAAGCTATTTCTCACTTTCTATCCACAAACCTTTAAATTCTATAAAATGGGATTTTTGTCAGGCAACCTACAATATCCCAAAGTAACGTTAATTTTTATCTGTCAGGTTGTGCTAATTAGAGTTGAAAAAAAGTTCTTAAAAATCATGTCTGAATTCCAACTATTGAGTGTTTTTTTTTTTTTTTTTTTTTAACATCATTATCATTATGTTTCTTTTTAAATGCGGGGTGACGTTTTTCCTTTTCAGGTAAGTAAAAGCATATTGGCCTTAGTCCAACTTCATAACTGCAAGTTAATTCCTATCATGGAGTATAATCATGCTCCTAATTTACACGGAGATATCAAGTAGGTTATAGATGTTACCTGATGTTGGTCTTTTATGATCCCTACAGTAACACATCAGAAAAGAAATTAAAAGAACCTGTAACATTTTTCAAACAGAAATCAGTCCTTAAGTAACAGAACAGATGGTATCTACAGTACAATAGGTAATTCTTTCAGCATAAGAGGTATAAATATGTGTATCATAGTACTATAATATAGTAACTTATTTAATATTAGTTAACTGGATAGGTTATGGGAGTTAATGTCAGTTAATGAATATTTTCTATAATCTTAAACTGTTCTGGATCTAATAGGAGATGGGATATTCAAATAAGAGTATACATGTAACTTCTTAAATTATATGCACATGATGACAGATAGTTTTACTTTTTAGATGTTCATTTACTTTTGAGAGACCAAGTGTGCAAATGGGGGAGGGACAGAGCATCTGAAGCAGGCTCTGCGCTGACAGCGGAGAGCCGTATGTGGGGCTCGAACTCATGAACTGTGAGATCATGACCTGAGCCGAAGTCAGACCCTTAACCAACTGAGCCACTCAGGCGCCCCAAGGGATGACGGATTTTAGAGTTCAAAGGGTAGGCAGGTTAACGGGTACAAATACCTGTCTTGGAATGACAAACAAGTGGTCCTTATAATCTTTAGATCAGTCTTAATAGTAAGGTATCCCCGCTACTGGAGGATTCAGAGTATGCAACGACAGCTAAATTATTGCACTGTAACTTTTGAAAAACTACCAGAGTTCGGCGGTGTTGATGGGGGAGGAGAGCAGAGAGTTGACAGTGGGGGAGATCTCAATGAAGAGGTGACATCTCTATTTGGATTTTAAGAGTGAGGAGGAGCCTTTAAGATGGCAAAGGAGGGAAAGGTAAGGACAAGGACGAGGAGAAGAATAAAGGCATCTGTACGTGGCACTTAGGGACTTCCTTTAAGAGTCAGGTGGAAAATCAGTTCAGTAGGCAATTTAAAGAATGATTGTGAACTCAAGAAGAAGATCTGAATGGTTATCTATTTGGAAACTACATTGGAGACAGCCCCGGTGACAAGATTTGCTTAGGGGAAAAAGGACTGGGTTTGAGGATGGAAACGTGGGACAGAGAAGATCAGGGGCCAGTGGAGGAAGGGGAACCAGTATAGAAGATTGCACGGCCTGAGAGACATTGATGGGGTAAGGAGGAGAGGAGGGCAAGAGTGGGCTCTCAGAGTCAAGGGGTGGGATTACCTGTCAAAGGCAGGAGAGCGTTCCGACTAAAGAAGGACCAAGGCGTCCGTCTCTGCTGGGTGTGACAGGCAGTGCTACAAGTAGCAGTTCAGGTCTAGAGTTAGAGACGTGGGGGGTGGAGCCGGCGTGCAGAGGACTCTTTGAAGACATCTGGTGGTCAAGGAAAGCACAGAGCTAGAGGGAGAGAGAGCAGGAGGAGAATGGGAGCAGGTTGGAGGGAGGGATTTGATATACTGGTGGACTAGATACTGGGGTCTAGTGTGATCCCCCACAGCATGAAACAAGGGACCTTCTGGGAGTTTTGTCCACGGACCCAATGAGGACACTGGATAAAAAGAATATTGATGGAATTAAAAACCAGAGGTTGTCACAATGAGATAATGGGTTCACTGAGAGGGAGTACATTATACACAGTGGACAAGTGACTACAACTTCAAGATCTACAGATCTAGTACAATTTCAGAAATTACCTTATTCTAAATTTTTAAAAAAATTGTTTAGTGCTCTTACTAAGCAAAGTTAGGAGAAGGTCAAGAACATACCCCAATTTGTACCCTTCACTCAACTGTGGCCAACAATACTGTGATTCACAGGATTGAGAAACTAAATTTTATCTAAAGGAATACAAGGTTACTTTAAAAACTTATTTTCAGCTTTGTTGCCTTTAACTTTCATTAAAAGTGAAGTGAACTTTCTATCAAAGACGTGCATGCTTAAAAGTATTTGTTGCACTTTAATTTTCTCTTACTTTATTAACACTGTCAGCGTTTAACTCTGGAACCTATGCAGAGTCAGGGTTAAGGAGCATTGTATTAAATCGACATAGGTTATAGGTCTTCATGTTTAGTGTTGCTTGTTGATTTCAATTTAAGGAGCTTTTAGGTAGAATTAACATATTAGCCATTATTCTGGAAGGTCTTTCACAGATGTCTGTGAAACCACTCTGAGTAGTGCGGGCTTAGCTGTTTAGATGGAACGAAGTGTGCTAAACAGGTCATAAATAAAAGGTTAAGTCAAACTTTGGGCAGTTTCTCCACTACAATAAATCCTGGGTTCAAGAATCAGGACATCACCAATTCTTTCTGTGAAAAACATTTGAGTTCCTGAGACACTCAGCTTCTGATTACTTATCTGCCAAGGCAATGGGTACACTTTCTCCAGGATACAAAGAGATCATTTTCAAGGTGCCAAGTTTACAACAGTCCCAGGTCCGATCACCAACTTGGGTTGTGGTCAGTGGCCTTTCTTTTAACTCAAGTATTCTTGTGAATGTACAGTGTCACTTTTATCTGATAAGCCTGTGTCCATTAGCCTTGTGGATGTCCTAAGTTCTTTCAATACCTCCCTACCCAACTTGCCGGATTACAAAGCCATGCACTCCCAGAGGGAGGTCAGTGATCCTCTAACTTTTTCAGATCAAACACCAAAGCCTAGTGGGTCCAAGTGTGTGGCCTACTCAATGCTCTTCAGTTAATAGCAGGATCCGGAAGAACATCAAAAAAATTCCTGAAATTAGTGATCACTATGCAGGGTCTCTTTGGCAAATGACCACATTTGTAATTTTACTGTGATGGGAAGCCAAGTATATGAGAACAGCCTTAACTCTTCTGTGATTGATGTATAGTCTGCCCCTCACCCACCCACACGCTCTCAAAATAAGTCAACTTTAAGAAACAAAATCAGATGGACTCCTTTCGGTCAAACTATATACAAAAGTCAACTAAGCCTTATAGGGCAGCACTCTGACACTTGGAATCAACTTCACAGAGCGTTCAGAAAGATAACCCATCTTCTCACGGCTAAAACAGTGTACTACTTAGGTTAACGGTACTTGATGGCTGAAAAAATTCATGCGTGCAGTACGAGAAAGTCGGCAGGGAAACTGTTCTAGACACAAGACTACAGGACCGCGGGCCTATTTCTCCAAGAGTGGAATTGTTATGTAACAATTTACGTTCGTGGGACTGAAGGAAAAAAATAGAGGGGAGGAGAGGTATCACGCACACAAAGAGATTGAGAAAGAAAGGAGGGATTCATCAGACACAGCTAAAAGTAAAAAGGGGTGAAGATTGGAGGACTCGACATCCCAGAATTATTTAGGGAGAGATCCAACGAGAAATTCCAGCAACAAATTTTTCAGACAGATTGGAGATCTTAGCCACAGAACGAGAGGTTATTCTTCACTGCTGCAAATATATTAAGGGCAACCTGAAAATTTTGAGATCTATTCTTAAGCAATCAAGGGCAGAAAGACCAGTGATATTTGATACATATATATTTTTTACTCATGTACACAGTCCAAATTGCATTCTACAAATATGGAAAGAAATTTAAATGTGAAGCTCTTCACAACTGCTGCAAGTACTGCTTGCTAGACTCTGATGCCCCCGCCTCTGAAATAACTGACGTAACTGCCTTCATGTCCAAAGCTCACCGCCACCACGTGCAGTTCCCACCGATCCCACCCCCCCACCGGCCGCCCCAGGTGGCACCTCCACCCTCAGCCCTATGTTGAGACCCCCCCCCAACCCCCACTTCTAGCAAAGTGCCAGGCACTCAGCCAGGCGTTTTGCATACTTATCTCCCATCTTTATGTGAGAGTTATTTTTGATCCACATTTTCCAGCAAATTCCAACTTATATTTCCCAAATGTTCACTATATGTTCTATGTTCACGTGAATCAAGGCTCAGAGGCTCCAGCTCTGGCTCCTAAGTCTATGCCTTACAGAAACGAGGCAACATTTTAAAATCATGCAACAATTTAAGAATGAACATTTTGAGGCTTGCTAAGTGAAAAGGATTGCCACCAACTAATTGGGACAAAGGTAGGAATAAGGCATTCCCATTTTGACAAGAATACCTATGTACTGGATCCTTGGCGGGTAAGAGTTTAATCTTAGACTTCTAGGCGAGAATTAGACGATGTATAAGTTGTACACGGGAACTTGCAAAAAAACTTTTAAACAGCATTAAAAAGAAAAAAAAAGACTTCCCAATCCCAACATATGTTTTTACACAAATCTGCATGCTCCAATTAATCAGCTGAACTGCTGGTGTACGGCTGGACCGCCTTAATCATCTTTCTTAGTACCATGTACAATTTGTGGTCTGATTTCCAGCAAGAAAAGTGCACCTAATTTTGGCTCTCCCCATACTTAAACCCATTTTAGAAAATTAGAATTTAACCATAGCTTTACACAGTCTTAAGAAAGGAAAAACTGTATGCAGCTGCTGACAGGTCATTGATGTTGTAATACTGAGTACCCGAGGAGAGGTTTTATAGTATTATCCCAATGAATGGCATAAAAGAGACTTGGATTTTAAAAATTCATCTCCACTTGTCAAACATTATTAGGAAAGGAGGGGAAAAAAAAAAAGGAGATTTCTTGGGACGATCTGACACAATGGCATGTTTTTCCGGTCCACCATGTCTGGCTGGCAGAACCCTTTTCTTCTCTGGTGTAACAAACAACTGTTTAGTACAATGCCATCTTTAGAACAAGGCAAGTTTTATTTTCTTTTTTAAGCTCTTGGCTCAAGAGAACAGTCTTATGGGAAATGGCTATTGTGTTTACTGTTATTTGATGATGAAATGTCATCTGACTAAAATACTTCTGTAATAAATTATTCCATTCAATAAAGCCATCAATAGTTTGGCTGGTTTAAAAATGCAATTTGCATTATAATGCTTTGAGAAATCCCTGATGAAATACTCCTGTATATGTTAGTTCAGATCAACACACACACAAGCGTGCTTTGCTTGTGCTCTCCTTCTGGCTTAAGAGTTGTTTGCAACTTAAAATAGCATAAAAATTCCCAATCTCAAAATGTCATTACCATTTCACAGCTTAGTACAGAATCATCCTGAAGAAAGAATATGCTCAAGTATTAATGTAGAGAGTGATGACTGGCTAGAAGTGAATTAGCAGTATTAAAATGCAATTTCCATCCCTGCTCTTGTAAAATCTTAACAGCTGCCACTTCATCACATTTCTGCTGACCTACTGGAACGATCCCACCCACCCACTTTCGTGTGCAAATCTCCGTGTGGTTTTTGTCTTACCACTAACTTTTTTTTTTTTTTTTTTTTTTTTTACAGTGGTGTTTACCATTATATGCATTTGGTCTATAAACTGAGTGATGAGAATTAATTTTATTTTGCGAACTTTTCAGTGTCCATTAAAATAACTGGAGATGTCCCAGAGAAGCCAGGGTTGGTAATTATTGGCCTCGTAAAAGAAAACAAGCTCCTATTTCTTAATTAGTCTGGGTGTGATCCATGGCTCCTTCCGGGAGAGGAATCCCTGTTGAAGGAAAACCATGTATACTGGCCAATACTCTGCTAACACAAACCGAAAAATATTTTCCTGTAAATAGAAAACCTTTGAGGAAATAAGCCATCTTCTGAGGAGGAATGGTCTCCAAGGTGCCCTTAGGAACACAGCAGAGTGTTCAGTGGGCGACTTCCCTCACTATGTAATGTGAGGGAAGCCTTTATTTGTCTGCCAAGTCCTCCGGTGCCTGAAAACCCAGGGGAGACAGGGACTGGGTCTTATGTCTCGTGTTCCTAGGGCCAAGCACAGGGCCCAACAGTTTGGTGCCCAAAAAACGGGCATGGACGAAGACACAAAGGAGTAAGTCATCTGAAGCTCTGATAATTCAGATGATAGTTCTAACAGAGGTCCGTGTTCTCCATCGCGTTGTGGCATCGACTCCTGGCCGTGTATTCCAGCTTCTCTCATGATCTTTATAGGGCTGAAATGAGTATCTGTGCTAAATCTCTGGTTACAGTCTCATTTTCAATCAAGCAGGGGTGTGTTAAAGTTTGAAAAGCAATGGGGGTCCAAATGTATACTGGGTATACCTACTGTTGTAGATCCGTGTGCCATGAACTAATTGTTTATTCAGCATATTAGAAAAAGCACTGGGATAGGAATCTCAAGTTCTGGACTCCAGGTCTGACCCGGACTCTGAATGAGACTTACCCAGCGTCCCACAGCCAGACTTGTTGGATTTCTTCTTCTCACTATAAACAAGGTTGTACTATATGTCCGATCAAGTCCCTCTTGGCCCTAGTATTTTTATTTCCTTTTACTATTTTTTATAAGGTAAAACGAGTGCTAGAGTACAATTCTCAAACAAAAACTAAAAAGTCTAAAAGAAAAAATGAGGTGTCTGCCTTCTCAAAAAGAACTTAAACTCCCAGTTTTAACTTACACTTAAACCAAATGGCATGCATTTACCATTTACTAGACTGTTTGTTCCGATGTCTCATCTCAAAGGCCAAACTCAGTATGTCAAGTACATGAAAAGATTGTTTGACTTGTAATTATTTAGCAATCTTTTCTGTCAGGCAAGACCTAGAGATTTATACTCATTGGGTATCATGGGCTTCAGGGAGTCTTTGAATCTTCTGTAAAATTTCGCATATAGTTTCAAGAGTGAAAAGTTGATGGTTTTAATTGATATTTAATTCAAAATTTTAGGAAACAGCCTAAATTATAGCCTAATGCTATTAATTGCTGTTAATGGACCTACGTTGGATTCCTAGCTCAGACACTTGCTAATTCTGATCTTGAACATGTCTCCATTCTCTTTTCGGCAAAATTGAAGCAGCATCTACTCTGAGGATTATAGAGATTAAGATACTGTAGAGTTTATGTATATAAAATCACTAGTCCAGAGTCCATAAGATACTATGGAGTTTATGTATGTAAAATCACTAGTCCAGAGTCCCCATCATAACAAGTGCTTAATAAGCAACGAATACATTTTGCTTTAGCAAATGGGGTTAATTATAAGTCCTTAATTGAACTCGTCTTTAAGGTTGCTCACTGCTGATAATCAAACCAACTTACTAGGGGTGGGGAGGATTCCTTTTCAAGAGTGAGGAAGGAGGGGTGGAAGCGTTTGCCTAAAAATGGGAGTCTAAAGGAATTCACCTGTTTAATCCTGTTTGATAGGATCCCAACTATAGTACTTAATACAATTGTACTCTCAAGTGCAGTCATTGGGCTAAACCAACAGTTTTAAAACAATTCAACATGCTTTATCATTTTGGTTTACATAGGTCTCATTTCAACTACGTATCTCGACTCATGAGTGACCTAATGGGATTTTCTGATCCAAGCATTTGTTGGTATGAACTCAGACTTATCTGGGCCATGGGAGATGGTTTCTCAAGTCCCTTCTAGTTCTAAGACTCTAGGAGTCTCTTATGAGTAAGAGGGAAATCTTTAATGGACACCTAAATCTCAGGTCTCAACTTGGCAGACAGGACTCTTGTGTCTTAATTATGTGATGGGGTGCTCTAACGCGTAGGGAATTGAGACTCCCTCTCCATTTGGAATCATTCTAAGCACAAGTGACGGAGTTCTGGATCAAAGACAAAACTTGTTTACCCTTGCAGAGGGGAATGAGGAATGCTGATGCTCAGTACAGTAGGACCAAAACATAAATGAGACCGGCTGCCATATGCCACTCAGAGAAGCAGTCTGCTTCACTGGCCCACCTTCAGCTGAGCACCGTCTCCCTCACTATCAGATACACCAACTTAGTTGGGTGGTTTCTTATATAGCATCCTTCCTTTCCCAAATTCTTGGGCAAGAGCCTGTAATTTGGCAGTCCGCTGGACCTGAGGCCCAGAGGTCTAATAACCTGGGCAGCTAGTAAGCACAGGTGTTTAGATTCGAACTTGGGTCAAACCAACTCCAGAATTACTGATTGTTTCCATTACACCAGTGGTACCCAAAAGGTCAATGGAGAATACCAGACAGTTGTATCAGAAGTGACAAAGGGTTGGGGGGAGGGAGATCAGCAAAAACGCCTATTTCTACGTCTTAGACCCAAACAGTCTAACTTAGGAAGTCTGGAGGAAGTTCTGGGATCTAGGTTTTAAAGAAGCATCTCCATGAATTCTGAGGTGCCGACAGGTTAGGGAACCATAGAGTTCCTGCTTTGGGCCACAGTCTCTAGGAAAGACTTTCCGTGGGGAGTGAGATGTTAACTCTGAAGAAACAATGCGGACTTAAGTGTAGAGTGGGTTGTGAGAAGGCCTTTAATGAAGGGGCTGCCTTGTTTTTAAGAGAGTAAGACAACAGTTTCAGCTAGCACAGGTCTCTGAAGGAGGAGTTAAGGCCGGGGATGCATCTGAAAAATCTGAGTGAATGTAGGTTCGGTGTGGGGGAAGCTAACGGATTGGTAGCCCCGTGTCGAGAAGCATTCTGAAGCAGAGAGAGGTGGCATACAGCCACACGGCCAACATGCCAAATTTAAATACGGAACTTTATTTTAAAATGACAACATATGGTATATTTTATAGTCCATCAAGATTGGCTTTGTTTAAATTGAATGGAAGATAAAAATAAGGCGAATAGTAAAATTTAATTATCTCCTCCAAATTTTACTTGGCCCCTCCAACTGTTTTTAATTATAGCTTCATGACTTTACCTGAATTCCTCAAGTGCAAATACTTTCTTTTAAAATTTATTTTCATCCCATCTTTAGTGCAATGCAGAAAAGGAATCTTAAATATTTATTTCGGCATTTTATATCTTTATTGGTTTTGTAAACCACTGAAATTGTCGAGTGTACTTACAGTGGATTCCATATGCAGTAAATCAACTGGAGGACAGACTACAGGGTACGCCACTTACGGAGTGAATCACTCTAGCTAAAAATATAAGTTCGTTCCCTCCCACCCCTAAAAACCTGCCAACATCCAAACAACTCCAAAATTGCCTGCTACAAAGATGCGTACTATATTCCAAGATAAATATATACAAATTAAGCTGAAAAACCTCAAGGTGTTATTGATTAATTCTCAAACATTTCACAATCAGGTCTCATAGATGCGCTCATCCCAGAGAAACCGTAGGAGACGAAGAGAATGATGGCCGAGGACACGAATGTGCAAAGGAGGCTTTGTAAAATATTTTAAAGGCAAAACAGAAAAAGTGGGTAGCTGGGGATGAACAGATAGACAACCAGAGAACAGAGTTTCAGGCTCCATGAAACATTTTTAGGGATGCAAGAGCCTCTACCTACTTCTTTTTACTTCGAGCTGCTTTCCAGCTGCTTCCCAGGCCTCTTTCATTCCTATGCCCCCCAGTTTGAGAGGTCTGTGGGAGTCAGGAGCTTCAGAACTTCTAACAGCACTGGGCACGAGGCTAGGGAAAGCGGACTGCGGAAGCAGCTAACAACCTAGAGCCACTCCACACAAGAGTGGCAGAGGTCTTCCGGTCAGTCCCAGCCGGGCCTGTGGTCACTGGGCACCTGGTATTCAGGATTAGGTTTCTGGGCATGCTCAACACTGCATTCTCTGTGTAAGGGGCTGACACATTCTAAAATCAAGCCTGGGAAGACCTGGAAGGAATACTTTGGCAGCCTCCCCAGTCATCAAGCCATGCTCTTTCCAAACACCTTAAACAACAACAACAACAACAAAAACTTGAGACTTAGACCTAATGTCTAGAACAGAGCCCTGTGTACAACAAATGTTCTCTCAATGTTGATCAGATGTCTGAATGGTTGGCAGTGGCTGGTCTTGGTAGATAGAAGCTGGCTTTCTTTCAATATAATTTAATGTTAGGTTTCTGAAAAAGCCAGGGTGGCAAAAGGGAACGAACTAGGATTTTCGAAGAGATGTAAAAATTAACAGTAGATCCAGAAGGGTTGTCCAACAAGAAGTGAGCAAAAGGGAGAAAGGGAGTTTGGCTGGTTGTCAAGGTGCAGTTAATTATTTAGAAACAGTTTAGAAATTATCTGGAAGTTAGTTAAGCACAGGGGCACCTGGGTGGCTCAGTTAGTTAAACGCTTGACTCTTAATTTCAGCTCAGGTCATGATCTAATAGTTCATGGGATCGAGCCCAGAGTCAGGATTTGTGAGGACAGCTGGGAAGCCTGCTTGGGATTCTCGCTCTCCCCACCTCTCCCCACTGCGGTTACTCTTTCTCTCTCTCGCTCTTCAAAAGAATATTATATTAAGCACATCTTTTTTCCTGTCACTGATTTTGGTCACTAGGAAGGTAATTATATTCTGTTCACACTTAGGTCGATCAGTAACTTTAATGAACCCTATCAAATACTCAGTAAATGAAACACCATAAAAAATTTGCCTATCAGTAAGATAATGGTGGTCCCCAATTTTTTTCTCGTAAATATCAAATTCAGATTAACCTTTAAAATGTTATCAAGTCAAAATCAGAAGTTTGGCATTGAAATTGAGATACAAAGATAAAAAAAGCAATTCATGAAGCAGTTTTGAAATTCTATGTTTATAAATGTAATAGAAAATTTAAAACTCATTTCCAAATGAAAGCAAATTGGCAAAACAACCTCATATTTTAGAAAAGGGTCAAAATGGCTCTAAGATTTAGATTTAACAAGGCAAAGAAGAGCTCACGACGTTGGGGTGATTGCCAACCACTTTGAAGTAATTAAGATGAGCTCATTTTAGCTTTCTTTTGAGGAAAGATTATTCCTCCTGAAGGCTCTCTACTGCCTTTCCCCACTTTGAACGTGCATTCTGGGCTGGGATTTATGTACGTCACTTGAGATGAGTTTACTTAACTGAACAAGCACACGGCAGAAACAATGTAATGATAGGAACAACTAGCCTTTTAACACTAAGAATAGCTTTATCTTGAAGGCTACAGCAGCGACTTCTATAGAACTTTGTACTGGCATTGGACAAGGACACGGATGAAGAATTTAGGAAGTTCCAGGAGGACAGGATCTTTTCACCACCCAGTTCACCCAAGCCCCTGTGCCCAGAGCCAAGTCGACACCTAGGGAAGACCTAGTGAATAAATGTAGGAGTCAGAGTCCCTTCTAGTGCCTCCAGAAGGTCAGTCTTCATGCCCTGGTCCATTTACCACCACTGCTGTGCCAGCAATCGTCAGAGACCTGGGAGTGATTGACATCCCTGACAGACCCGCAGTTTCTGGGACAAGACCTCTCGGCAGAGGCATCAAAAGCTTAGGACAAAGTGAACTGACAGAACTGACCACCACCACCACCACGAAAACCCAACTATTCTATGACTGTCGTGTTTAATCGGTCTCGTTAGGAGTTTGATGGGAGTTTCAAGGAGAATTAAAGAGTGTATTTTGAAGAAATGAAATGTGTCAAAGTGTTATTGAAGCCTAATACTCAAGGGAGTTAAAAAAGGAGTTTACTGCTCTTTCCACACATCGGGTTTTCATATGGCTCCATTTATTAATTGCCAAAATAGCTCTTATCGACTGAACAACATAAATGCCAAAATAAAGGTGTAAATCGCTCTGGGAGGAAACAAAAAAAAACCATTAAACTCCTATAAAAAAAATCAAAGGGACATAGAACTGTAGTTTTTCATAGATGTCAAAATATCATACTTATAAATTTGGAAAACAGATACGATGCCTCCCCACGGTGCATCTTACATGTTTTTCCAGTTCAACCTGGTGGCAGGTAAAATTGGTAAAAGATGCAGGTTACACTTCGTTGATCTTGGACGAAGACTTGGGCAGAAAACACGCTCCCCTTCTTGTTAGAAAATAAAGATCCATCAAAACTCTCGAGTTGAAAGGTTAAGTGTACTCTCCGTATCGTTGATAAATGCAGGCATAATTTAATCAGCGGCCGTCGTGGGCACTGCTGCCCTGACCCAGGCTCCTGCTTTCCATGTGGGGAAGATCTAACCAAGATGTAGGCTCTAGGCCTTTGACCTGCTCGAGACCTTGTCCGAGCCAGCCGAGGGTTCTGGTTAACAGCCGGGCAACCAGAAGTTCAAATCAGGAACATGTGCGCTCTGCTAACATATGGCTCTGAAATTAAAAGGGAACATGATCGAGTGCTTCGGGATATTTTAACAACTAGGAGAGAGATCACAGCTAGATAAAACTGGGCTTTCGGGGTCACTCCTGCTCATTCATGTCTCTCCCCGTTTCTTTCGATGAGACAAATTTAATTTTATTGTATTTCTTAAGAATTTGCTAGAAAAACAAAAGTTTGGCAAGTTGTTTCATGGTTGATTGATCTTGGGGAAATGGGGACGTTGTAAGGTTTCTCCACGACATGTGTCGCCTATTAGATAGTTGGCTTTTTCTATTTCCAACTGAGCCAAACCAAATTAATTAGGTGGAGGTTTGAATTACAAGCTAAATACAATGAAAAGTAATAGAAACACAAAATGACATTTAGGTCATCAATAATATTCCTGAGGTAATTCGGCATTGATTTTTCTTGCTTTCTATGATAAAGAGCTTCACGAGTTGTCAAACTAACAGTTTAACCCCCGGTTGTTACGGTAGTAACAAGTGCAGGCGTCAAGAGCACAAATTTAATAATGGGCAGATTTATTTTCTTTCTGGTTCCCACTTTGTTTCTTCTGGAATCAGGACTAGAAGATGGTCCGAGTTATTATGCACCTGAGGAAGCCTACAAATCACAGTTCCTGTTAGGTTCAATCTTATTTTATCAACAAAATCAAAATCAAAAGCAGGTACCCGATTCGGGTGAAAGCAGCACCCCTCCTAATACATTAGTATTTATTTTTTTATCAGTAAGCAGAAAATAAAGTTTGATTTTTTTTTTCCTAAGTGAGAAGTTAAATGCTTGGTTCAGTTTTAGAATGTCTGAGGTCTATGAAAACCAAAGCTTTGAATTAAAGATTTTGGTACAGGAAAAACCACGATGCCAAGACTTGCCCTCCGAATAGCTAAGCTTTGCAACTGGAGAGAAAACAAAACAAAAAACAAGGGAAAAAATACAGATTTTATTTGTATCGATTTCCAATTAACACTTGGAAAAATTATTTAAGGAGGTCTGGCGACCTTTCACTTAAATTTAACTCTTCAGCTATCCTAGGGGTCTAATTATGAAGTCCCTGCTCTCCCCACTGCAATCTTATCAGTTAGTGGTAGGCAGGTGGTGGGCACTGTGGGCAGGTGCCCCCCGTACCCAGGTCCTCCAGTGGAATCCTCTGTTCCTCCCAGTACTCCACAGTAAGCCATCTGCAGAGACCACAAGAATACATCTTTTCCCAGTTCAACCTCAGGACATGCCATGCCAAACCATGCTTCTGGGGTTTAGGAAGTGGCTCTTGCAGGTGCCAAGGCCTGGAGACAGTGCCAAGTGGCACAGATAACCACTTGGCAGAGTTCTTACACAACCTCAGAGCAGCGGCTGGGATCCCAGGAGCACCTTTAGCACTCTGAAGGTGTTTCTCCCTGGCCAAACGGGCTGAAAACTTCATTGCTGAGTGCATTTTGATACTAGACCATTTATCTACTCTCCAAAAGGGTGCATGTCAAAGGGGAGAAGTCCAAGCTTCTTGTTATGGCTTTGAAACGTGTAGGATCTTGCTCCTCTGAAAATTCGCTTCTTACCACTTTCTCATGTAGCCTAACAGAATCTGATGTGGTTCTCTGCACCTGTTTCTCTAATACTTGCCTCCTCTGCTTTGTTCTGATTTGTATGCCTGGAATTACTTCATCCCATATGCTAAGGTTGAGTCTAGCGATCTTCTCTTGGTACACATAATGCCCTACCCATTATGTCAGAGTAAGAAGCATGGCTAACCCCAGATCGAGTGCTGTGCTATCCAATAGGATGGCCACTAGTTACATTACATGTACTATTAAGGTCAAGATTAAAATTAAGATGAAATAAAGTTCATTCATTTTCTCAGTGGTGGGGCCACATCCAAATTTAATAGCCATATGTTGTCTTACTGGACAGTACAGATAGAAACCATTTCCGCCATCACAGAATGTTCCTTTGGACAGCATGGGACTCGAGAGTAACAGGGTGACAGAATGTCCCATGTACCTCGGAACGAAGAGCCCTCGATCCTGCAAAGCTTTTGAAGCCAAGCGTCCCTAATGAGGGTGGGAGGAATCTTAGTTCTCACTCTTTGACGCCAGTTCTCTAGGTCCCTATGGCTTCTAAGGTCAGAGAAGCTGAAAGGACACTTAAAAACACCACAACCTCATCTACGAATTTGTTTTTCCCCCCAAACCCAGGTAACGGCATGAATGGGGAACTTCTTCATTTTAAGCCTGCCTGAAAACTAGCAGATGAAATATGCACAGGATTACAACGGAGAGCACTATCCTGCTCTATAGTGACTATACTGCTAATACTGTTGGTGTGTTTGCAACAGCACTTTTGGATTACTCCTCTTAGGAATCAATCCACTCTTTAAAACAGGATCTTTAAACAAACGAAGGTGGGGAAAAAGGCAAAAAAAGAAACAGACTCTTTATATGGAGACAACCTGATAGTTATGAGAGAGGTGGGGGGAATGGGTTTAACCGGTGTTAGAGATTGAGGGTAACTGAGATGAGCACTAGGTATTTTAAAAAACTGATGAATCACTAAGTTCTATTCCTGAAACTAATATTGAACTGCAGGTTAAGTAATTTGCGTTTATTTTTTTGAGTATTTTTGAGAGAACAACGAGGGAGGGTCAGAGAGAGGGAGACACAGAATCTAAAGCAAGCTCCAGGCTTTGAGCAGTCAGCTAAGAGCCCCATGTGGGGTTCAAACCCACAAGCTGTGAGATCATGACCTGAGCCAAAGTGGGACACTTAACCGACTCAACCACCCAGACACCTCGAACTAGCTGGAATTTAAGTTAAAAAACTTGGGCGGGGAGGAAGGAAGCACAACAACAAAAAACCCTAAGACACTATCTTCAACTAACTTGACTTCCTCTTGGAATGCAATCCCGCTTTGGAATTTGAAGATGCAAATCAAGGGGAGGTCTTCAAAACATGGTGCAACGAGAACTTAAAAACAAGTTGGAAAAGGCCACTCTGAAACTAGAGAAATCAATTCCAGTACTCCTTCGACATATACTTATCAGGGCCTCTGGGTCATGCTCGGTGCTGAGTGCCAGGCTCAGGGATGCAATGGTGGGCAAGATTGAGTTAGTTGCTCCTGAAATAAGTATCAGCCTAGAAAAAACAACTGTAAAATGGACTATCCGTGGAGAAAGGCTATTACCCTAAAGGAGGGTAGACCTTCGGAGAGACAGAACTAGAATTTAATAAAGTAAAAAAGCCAACGTGCACCATCCTTTACCTGAAACCCTTGACCCAGATGTCTTTGAGAATGAAACTGATCTCAATTAGACTTATGTATTATCTTATAGGTTATACCCATAGTGGGGAACAAAGCAGTACTATCCTCAACCATATTAGTATTTCTGAAGAGAAACAGGACTTCCAGAAACAAGGGAGAGGTCCCTAAGTAGCCTTTTTGAGCCATATCAGGTTTAACTTCCAAATGTGGTGCCATCTCACTAAAAAGGAAGTTTCGAAAGCCTTTGTGATTCTGGGATTGCACATAAGGAACTTTATGGTTAATTTTTTACTTTTATTTTTGACAGAGACAGCCTAAGTGGGGGAGAGGCAGAGACAGGAATTTATAGTCAAGTACTTTTGGTCTGTTGAGAGAAAGCAGCTGGTCAACCTCTCCCTGCAGCATTGGCCTCTCCACCATTGGGAGCCAGAATCAGCTGGCAAGTTTGACAAATCCTTACCCAGCCCAGACTCCAGATCACGCAAAGCAGAACGTCACACAGGGGCGGGGAGACAGGTTATCAGTAAAGTTTTTTCAATTGGGGAATCAATAATATACAATAAGGGGCACCTGCGTGGCTTAGTCGGTTAAGCATACGACTCCAGACTTCGGCTCAGGTCAGTACCTCTTGATTTAGGAGTTTGAGCCCTACATTAGGCTCTGTACGGACAGCGCAGAGCTTATGTGGGATTCTCTCTGTCCCTCTCATACTCTTATCTCAGAATAAGTAAGGTTTAAAGAAAAAAATATATATGTGTACACACACACAGTAAGGAACACAGAGCAAAAATCTCAAGTAACCACAACCTAGAACAAGTTATCTAATACCCCAGATTCCCTTCTCTGTCCCTTTCACCCCATGTCCTCCCCAGGGGCGACTACTCATGATTTCTGGTTAGCAGCCATGTGTTGAAGCTCAACCAGGATTTTTTAATTCTGGTTCCTGGATGGAACCACTCACTGGTATCACCTGGAGAGTTAACAGGCACCAGCACAGGAGTTCCACCCCAGAGACGATTTACAATCAAAGCTTCAGCATTTTATTTTTGAGAAAGGGAGAGAAAAATACTTAAGTTTATGAGAGACAGGGAGGAGTGAGAGCAAGAGAATCCAAGGAAAGCTCTTAAACGTCAGCATGGAGTCGTCGTCCGGGCTTGATCTCGTGAACCAGGAGATGACCTGAGCCAAAAATCAAGAGTCAGACGCTTAAACCACTGAGCCATCCAGGCAACCCATGAACCGCGCCATTTTTTGAAATATTTAACTTTTTGAGAGAGACAGAGCACGAGTAGGGGTAAGGCAGAGAGAGACGGAGACACAGAATCTGAAGCAGGCTCCAGGTTCTGAGCTGTCAGCACAGAGCCTGACTCGGGGTCTGAACCCACAAACTGTGAGATCTTTACCTGAGTTGAAGTCGGACACCCAACCAAGCCACTCAGGCACCCCTCAGCAGTGCCATTTTTATAACCACCAGGGGATTCTGGGGGGCGGCAGTTTGAGAACTGCTTTAGTGACCAGAAAAGTTACTAAGAAGTTTGCCTTTTACAGGGAGTTAGGATAATTTCCACTTTCTCCCCTTTCTTCTCTTCCTTTCCTTTAATTCTCTCGCTCCTCTTCTTTATTTTCTTTTCTTCCTTATCTTATCAAGCTACAGTTGCTACTACGGACACTAGAAGCAGGGTAAGTTCCAATGATCAAATCCTCTTTTTCTCCCTCTCATTTTTCAGAAAAACAGTTTCTTAGAAAGGAGAGGAGGGAAAGATTAGATAGGAAAATTAAAACGAACTGAGTGGGGAAGAAAGACAAGGCTTGAAGACGAGAAGAAATAAGGGAGATAAAAGACAATGTGGTCTCTCCAAACACAGCTTATTTCACCTTGTATGCTCATCATACGAAGACCCAGTAGAACGAAAAGCTTTAAAAAACTGCTGCCAAGCATCCTAGTCTATCAGTTGACTGTAACTTATTTACCCCATCATTTCCCAGACCTCATGGAGAAGAAAACCTCCCCCCAGCATTCTTGAGTTCCTGGGAGGCAGCAAGGAACTTTGAGTGTGAAGCTCGTTCTTAAATAGACAGCTTGGGGCCCCACCCAACCCGCCACGTGTGTAGGTGGAGCTCCTATTGGTTTGTTTCTCTGGAGAACCCTGATATATACGTTATACTTCATGAGCTAATACATGAACCCACGTCCTGTGCTGAGTGCACACTCAAATCAGCAACAATTTTTTGAGCAGCGTGGGGTTTATTAAGACTTATCCGGAAGGGCTCAGGGATGATTTTTAACTATACACGTGGGATTTAATCTCCATCTCTCCTCCCACCTTTGTAAACTTTCTTCATCACAGGTGTCAAGCCAGTTCTAATTCACTTTACCACAGACATGGAAGATAATTAGGGCTAAAACAGCAACCTGGGCAATTTCAGGTGTGTAGCAGGATTTGGGAAACTGCTTTATTCTAGGCTCTGGGTCTCATCCCCTTGGTTGTCACAGACACCTCTATTCTTTTCCCATCTCCTCTTTTCTTTTTTTTAAAAAATATTTATTTGAGACAGCAAGAGCATGCAAGTGGGAGAAGGGCAGAGAGAGAGAGAAAAAAAAAAATCCCAAGCTGTCAGCACAGAGCCTGATACAGGGCTCAAAGTCACAAACTGGGAGATCATGACTTACGCCAAAACCGAGTCAGATGCTTAACAACTGAGCCACCCAGGTGCCCCTCTTCTTTGCTTTTTGACCCCTACTCTAGCCATGGTCTGAGTTGTGCTTGATCTCTTTTCCTCAGGGCTTAGCCATTTCCATCCCAGGAGTGAAGAGGACGGTGGTTCCGATTCACCCACCACTCTAACCACTGACCGAAGTCGTTGACATAGATATGCTTATAGCCACTTAGGGCCAACCAATTCGCTACACAAGCAGGGGAAACAGGGGAAGAAGCAGCTTTGTGCACTTCTGATTGGCCTTTCCAAATAAAACTCCTTTGTTCATTCCTAGAAGGGCTGCTCCGAGGCAAGACTGGAGGGGGAATGGCTACATTTCGGAGCAGGAACTCTAGTAGCTACAGTCTACCTCAATTTTTTTCTCCAGACAGTTTGGAAAGTAGGTCTGCTGGATGGAAGGCCTTGTCTGTGCATTGTGTCGGGATTGGCTTATTGTCTACTTCCCTTATTTACCAACGAAGACAATGAGGCCCAGAAAAGAGATCTGGTTAAGATAGCAACCAAACGCAGAGTCCAGTGCTTTCCTCCGCCATACCAGAGGTAGAGTTAGAGGACTTAAGGATGATCTCCTTCACCATGAAACTACTAACAATCACACAAGCCAACACTCTCTAGCTTTCTCTGGCCATCCATGAAATCTATAAGCCCCTGCATGTGAGCTCATGGGGGGTGGAAGGCAACAAAGGCAGGTAACAGGAGCTGGCTCAGAAGCTAGTGCTGCCTGTGGACACAAGTTAAATAAGGAGCTAAAAACACCTGTCTCTTCTTTAAGTGGATTGCTATGAAGAAACTTGATTGATGATTACAATTTCTCAGGCCTTCCAAATTCCTAATAATGAGTACTTAAGATGAAGTCACTCCTGGGTGCAAGGCAAACGAGAAGCACCTGTTTGACCAGCCTCCTCTGACCAGTCCCTCCACAGGGCTTCCCTCCCTGTCTGTGTTACCTCTGCAGTAGTACGCTTGAGTCTCCGTGTCACTCTTCATGACTCCCAGAAGGCTAATGCCTAATAACAAAGGGCACATGGAAATGATATTTCGGGAGATGTCAAAGTCCTCATTGCTGAGTTTAATGAAAGTGAAGTGCTGAAGGGTGAAGGTCAATTACCGTGTGAAACTTTCCAGGTGGCTTTGCTTTCGCGATCTGAACAGGTGGGAGCACGAGGACCACCTGCCTCTCTGTTTGCACAGTGACTAATACATTTATAAACACTTAATAAACATTTAACTGTGGGCAGCTCTCTTAAAGTCGTTCTTTCACAACGAGAATTCCAACAGACTTGAAATTACTGGGCGACTTTGTAAGGCGACTTCTATAAAAGGGGACGGGCTGCAGATTCTGGTAATGCTGGAGCCCAGTCCTTTACCAACAGGCCAGAATTGCTGATCCGCCTTATGCTCAGGTCTGACTCACAAAACCCGAGACGACATACACTCCAGAGGGAACAGAGAACAGACTATGACAATTTTATTCCAAACAAATTGCTGAGTTGTAACACATTTGGAGGGGACCTTTTCCAAGATTCAGAGTGAGCTTTGAGAATTAAAAATATAGATCCATTTTCTGGTGTTGGGAAAACTGAATACCCATATGCAAAAGAAAGAAATGAGACACTTATCTTACACTATATACAAGAATCAACTCAAAATGGATTGTAGGCTTCACATCTAAGACCTGAAACTGTAAAACGCCTACAAGAAAACATAGGGGGAAAAGCTTCTTGACATTGGCCTGGGTGATGATTTCTTGGCCATGACACCAAAATGCACAGGCAACAAAAGCAGAAAGACACAAATGGGACTGCACTGCACTGAAAACCTTCTGCCCAGTAAAAGAACCCATCAGCAGAATGAAAAGGCAACTTACAGAATGAAAGAAAATATTTGCACGCCATATTCTAATAAGGTGCTAATATCCAAAAATCTATAACGGACTCCTACAATTCATTAGAAGAGCCAAATAATCGGATTCCGAGGTGAGTGGAGAATTTGAATAGACATTCCTCCAAAGAGCTACCACTGGCTGGCCAGTATATAAAAAGATGTTCAACATCATGAATCATTGGGGAAATGCAAATCAAAACCACAATGGGACATCATTTCACACCTGTCAGGATGGCTATTAGGGAAAAAAACAAAAGTATTGGCAAGGACGTGGAGAAGTCTGAACCCTGGTACGCTGTGAGTGGGAATGTAAAATGGTACAGCTGCTATGGAAAACAGTATGGATGTTCCTCAAAAAAATTATAAATAGAACCACCATATGATCCGGCAATCCTGCTTCTGGGTATTTATCCAAAAGAATTGAAATCAGTATCTTAAAGAGCAATTTGTACCTCCCATGTTTGCTGCAGCATTATTCACAAAAGGCAAGTGAGGGAACTAACCTAAATATCCATCAATGGATGAATGGATAAAGAAAATACTGCACATTCACATAAAGAAACGAATATCATTCAGCCTTAAAGAAAGAAGGAAATCTTGTACTATGCTACAAGATGGGTGAACCTTCGTTACTCTAAGGGAAATGAATCAGTCCCACAAGGACAAATACTTCCTTTTCTGGGAAGTATCTAAAATAATCAAATTCATAGAAGCAAAGAGTAGAACGGTGGTTGCCGAGGACTGTGGGGAGGGAGAATTGGGGGAGTGTTCAATGGGCATAATGTTTCAGTTACGAAAGATGAGTAGGTTTTGGAGATTATACAACACGGTGCCTATCGTCAAAAATACTATGCATTGTGCACTAAAAAAATTGTTAAGAGAATAGATCTCATGTTAAGTGTTCTAGCCAGAGAACAAACAAACAAAAAACCCAAGGGATACAAGGAAACTTTTGGAGGTGATGGATGCGTAGTAATGGTTTCAAAAGGGATTTGCACATGACCGAAATGACCGAGTTGCATACACTAAATATGTGCATTTTTTGGTGTATCGATTATATCTCCACACCACTGTTAAATGTCTATTTTTTAAATTTCTTAATTCAGGGAAAAATGCATAATGTAAAATTCCCTCTAACAACAACAACGACAACAAAATCTCAAATAGCCTCTGCAGACACGGGGAAAACACCTCAGCAAAGTTAAAAGTCCTGAGTTCAAATTTTGACTTTGATATGATTTTTCAACATGAACTGTCTTAGTACAGATCTAACTTCCTCTGTAATATCTCATCTGCCACATGGGTTAGAATTCAGTTCTGGTGCTGCAGGTGAGAGAAAAATCACAACAGCAGTGGCTTACACAGATAGTACATTTCTCTCTTACATAAACTGAACTCCAAGGGAGGCAGTACTAGGCTGGCATGAAGACAGCATAGTCAGCAGGGACCTGAGCGCCTACTACCATTTTTGCTCTGCCATCTTCAGCACAGCCTTACCTCTGACGCCCCAAGATGGCTACCAGAGCACGAGCCTCCAGGGCCACATTCCAGCCAGCAAGGAGGAGGAAGTGGCAGAGAAAAAATACACCTCCTTTCGTTGAGGTCATTTCTCAAAAGTGGCACAGGACACTTCCACTTAAGTTCCATTGCCCAGAAATTAACCACACAGGTACATCTTTCTGCAAAGGCAGCTGGGGTTTTATTTTTGGATGACTAGCTACCCAACCCAAACCAGGTATTTGTTCGAGTAAGGAAGGGTGTACAGTTATCGGGGAAGAGCTAGCTAGCAGTTTCTGTCTGAAGTGTTGGGCTAGACTGAATGAGGATGGACATTTCACAGAAGGAACGGCTCCTCGGGGTAACCACGGAAGCTTGGGGTGTGGGTCGGGGTGGGCAACGAATAAACACAAAGGTTCTATGTAACAGAATAAATTATCGTTACCTTTTCTTGCCTCTTAAATACCTTCAAGAACTGAATCAGAAGCTCTAAAGACTAGCTGGTAGAAAACAAATGTACAAGCTACCTTTGTTTACGCTTGTTTATATGTTACTAGACAACTGGATAAATGCATCTTTTGGCACTATGAAAACAGCTCTTTTAATTGAATATTAAATGGAAAAAAACAGAATTCTCACTGAAAGTCACATCATGGTGCAGAAAATACAGGTGCTATAGCTTTATGCATTTATATAGAACAGATTTCATAATGACGCATAATGACAGCAAGGAAGTACACATGGGGACTTGGCTTAGTCCATAGAAGACTTCTGGCCCGGCTTGCTGGCTTTGCTAGTTGGTGTATGTCAGACACACCAACTTACAGAATGGACAGTCTTGGCTCTGCGTGTTCATTCCCTTCTCCAATAGCAACCTTTTTTTTTTTAAAGGCTGAGTAGCCAGGTTGATTTCTTGGACTCGTAGGTTGTTTAGGTGCTACACACAGGGAATGGACACCGAAAATCACCAGACTGGCACAGGACGCCCCCTGAATGTGTCACATGCACATACACTGCTTCTGCTGCCCACCTTCCTCCCATTACTGTTTATACCCTGACATCACAGCTGCTATAAGGAGAATCTTATTAAGACAGAGCCTGATCTTGGCTGCAGCCAGAAGCTCATCCTTTGCCTGAAGCTGAGCTGGTCTTTACACAGAGCACAAAGACATACAAGTTTGGAGGGAACTCTGGCAGGCCTTGATGTCACCTCCTAAGCTCCCAAACCCAATGGGGAAGGAGAGGGTGGCTTCTGGGCCAAATGGGAGTTGAGGGTGTGGTTTCTCGCCACTCCATGGAAGTTCAGTGCGGCTGAGAACAGAGAAGTGAGCATGTGGGGCTTTGACATTTATAGGACCCCCCAAGAAACTGGATCCTGTGTTGCTTGGACAGGGGAGGCTCTAAACTCTATCAGGTGCAAGCAGGAACCCTCTTGCGGGCTGTGCTAGGGGGCCCTCTCTTTTTATGAAGCCATGTGAGTAGAACCTTGACTCTTATCAAGCGTGGCCAGAAACCATGAGACAGGGCTGCATGAACAGGAGTCACGTACAAATCACTTAGTGAAAACCGCTGGGTGAAATAAGCCAGCTTTATCAATAATCTTAAAGGCCTCATCTACTTTAAGGGACACTGGTGACCCAAGAAGATCTTATTACCAAGTGGCCCATGTTCGAGAGGCTCACGGCCACAGGGAGAAGATTTTTCAGGAATCTGTCACTAAGAAAGCGCCTACAGGTAAACCAAAGAACAAGTTGGGAGTTTTAAGAACATGAGTTCAGAAATGGAGGAAAAGAAAAGAACAGATATTACTGGTTTGGGGCTGCTTACCATCAGGACAGCCCTCTTACCAAGTGTAGCTTGTTTGGTGGACCCTGAATTTCCAAATTTTTCCACTTAGAGAGTCTGAGCAGTTTTGATTCACTCTCTAGATAGGAGATAGGACAATCAGGGTGGACCTCTTGAATGGAATGCCTCTAGGATACTAAGAGGGCCACCTTACGGCCGCGACAAGACTTTTGGAGCCGGCCTGTGGGCCTGACACGGTTTATAATGCCATTTCAGTGTACAAATAATTCCACATTTACAAGTGCTATCTGATCCATAAAATTTCTTAGTGCCACTCACATGCAATTGGTGGCGATCTGTATTTTATTTTTTCCCCTCCTTCTCCAAATGAAAATATGGGCGCCTTCAAGAAACTGTAACAAAATCTTACATATCTACCATGGAGCCGTGGCAGTTAATAACACATGAAATGCCTCAGACTTTTTCCTATCGAGTGAGAGGTAAACAGGAAAGGGAAGGGGCTTTAGAAGATGCGGGGCCGGTGGCATGAAAGCGGGGCCGGCGACAATGATGATGAAGAGCCTTCATTCCAGGCTCGTGCAGGGACGGGGCTGCCCACAAGAGCATCTTCCAGTGTCAGTGTGGTGCAACTTCGGGAAACTTCCCTCCCTGACTCCCAGACAGAGCCTCCTTGAAGTGCAGTAATGAAAGCATTTCCCTCGAATTTGTCTCTTTTCTGGCTTGTGGCAGCAAAGAAGAAAGACCATATCATCTGCCGGCTGATGAAAACTTGAAGAGCTGTACCCTGTCACCAGATCATTTGCAGGAAAAATGATAAATGCCCTAAAGAAAGCCCTGGGATGCTATATGTAAATCTGAGGCAAGAAGAGCCAATGAGGTCTGTGACAACATTAAGCCAGTTACTAGCAATGAAGCAATTATCTGTGTGACTGAAACAATCTATAATGACAGGGAAGCGGGCAGGAGACCCTTGGAAGAATCTAAAATACCTAGTGTCCTGAGAGGAGAGAAGGGTGACCTATTGCAGAGCTTGAGGGTCAGAAAGATCCGGAATTATAGACGGAGACCACAGGTACTATATCACACAACTTTCTAATTACAAGTGCCTTAGCTCCGGTGAAGGCAGACCTTAAAAAATGACGGATGGCGAGGAGTCACAGAGTGAAATGCAAGCACGCTGAACAGACACGAGGGGAAAGAAAGGAGCTAAAAACGAGAGCGTAAAAGCTATGTAAAGAGGGATGGCATCTAACCTGGCCAGGGTGTGGAGAAGTGGGCATACCCATACACTCCCTGCGGAGAAGAAATTGCTACCAACTTGCTGTGACAGGCAGAGTAGTCATACCTATCAAGAGCTTTCAGACTCCACAGTCCCTTGGACTTGGAGCTCTATTATTTAGATATAACCCGAAGGAAATACTCACAGATGTGGAAAGGGATTTAATAAAGTGTTAATAACAATAACAGAGGAGATTTGTTGGGTATTCACAATTTCAGTCACAGTATGACGAGCTTCTTTGGGGCTCGGATGGGAGTCTCAGGTGGCGACAGAGGCAGGAAATGAAAGAACATTTAGAGAATCTCTGCAACACATAAATGCATAATCTTTCCTTTTCTGGGGGTGGGGGGAGAGATGCAGAGAGAGAGAGAGGGAGAGAGACGATCTTAAGCAAGTTCCACGCCCAGAGCGGAGTCCGATAGACACAGGGCTCCATCTCATGACCGTGAGATCACGACCTGAGCCGAAATAGAGTCGGATGCTTAACCGAATGAGCCACCCAGGCGCCCCGATAAATGCATAATCTTTTCAGCACCTTTCTTTCTTCGATGAAATCACTGTATAGGTGAATCAGAAGCTCTGGAGATTAGACGGTAGGAAAGAAATGTACATGCACGAGCTACCTTTGTTTGTTTGTTACTAGACAACTGGAGAGATGAATTTTGGGGTGTCATAAAACGGCTCTTTTAACTGAATTTTAAAAAGAACAATTAAAATAACCACAAAACATCACATCATGGTACTGAAAAGGCAGGTGCCAAAGCTTTCCCCACTTATACCGGGCCAATCACACAAGACAGAAGAAAATAAAAATGTTGACTTAGGCCTGCTGTGCTCCCTGTGTCTTACCTCATCTCATCATGAGTATGTTCATCACAGCGTTGTTTCTGGTGACCTCTTAAAAACCTCTTACAGACGGGAGGTTAAATAAATTCTGATATTTCCATAGAATGCTAGCATTAGGAACTCATCACAATGGGCAAGGTGGAACTACATTTAAAGACCTGAAAAACAATCTCCGTATCCTCCGTGGTGAAGAACCCATGAGTATACAACAGTGTAGTCAGTATAACCCCATTTTCGCTACACTGTTAATAGCCATAATGTATACGAACTGGGATTACAATGGTTTCCTGTTCTTTATGTGAACCTGGGGCTTTCGGACATTTCGAATGAAATGCGTATTATTATAAAAAGAGAACTACGATTTTTTTCAGATGATGGGGGTGTTCACAGAAAAAGAAATCTTTCTCCACTGAGGGAAGAAAACATTTAGCTGAGCTGATGTTTGTGAGCAACATAAACACACCTCCAAAGTGGGGCTAACTGGGGAGAGACTCACCCCAAAGATGGGCTTGAAATTCAATAAGGAGAACGCCTGTCAACAGACCGAAGTTTAAGAAGAAAAGGACACGTCTGTAGACTGTAGCCTGGAACACTTTAAGCTAAATGCTAACTGCGTACTTGGGAGCACAGACATAAAGGGTAAAGGGCACCTTGATGTCTTCTCCCTCCTTCTGCAGCCAATTCGACAAGAGCTTACTTTTCGCTCCTGATGTCTGGACCCCCTTGTTAAGGTCCCTGCACTCCTCTCTGGGACTCGGTATGATGGAATACTTCCTTACCTCTTCCCAAAGCCCCGAAGAAACACTAAGAACCCTCTAATGACTCAGAAGCCACTGGAATGAATGGATGTACACCCAGTAGCCACGACTGGGTGTAAGGAGAATCCTCTTTCCCATCCATTCCCCCTCCAAATAAATGCAAAAAAAACAAACAAACAAAAACAACAAAAAACAAAAACCTTCTATGGGTATTTTCCCTTGATGAGTTCCTAATCCTTCTGAATGTTTGGTCGGGGCACTGAGCAACCTACTTAGTTGGGTTCAACAAGAGTTGTGAAACTGCGTGTGTTTTAAATTATACCGAGAAATTGAACGGATATGTTAAGATATACAATATATAGAAAGGGACTTTTTTTTCACATGAGGTCAAAACTTACAAATACTACAGTATAAATAAGTATATTAAATGCACACCTCCTTCTTTAGACGACGTTAAAAAGACAGATTCCATAGCCGAAATGCTTTGAAATCTTCACAAGAAAAATCCTCTTAAACACAGAGGTGATCTGTTCTTTACGTAAAGGGTACTGCTGGCTTTCCAAGGATCTGAGCGGGGAGAAAATCTGCCGCAGGTGCCTAATGCATGTCGAATTGTATAACAATATCCTAAACCGTATATGCATACAGAGAGCGCAAACCTGTTTTGCATGATGTGATCAACTCCTCTTTCCTCATCTTATAAATGAGGAGACTGAGGCACAGAGAAGCAAAGTGCCTCACCCAGTTCGAGAACTTGCTGTACTCCGACGAAGAGGTGATTCCTACTGAAACGTAACTGGAAACCCAAGACAACGTAACTGCGGAAATATCGCCACACTGGTTAACACCTTAGCCACCTATTACACGTCAGGGTCAGAAGCTACTCCCATCAGTTTGCTTGCTCGTTATGAGACTGGTATTATACTGCCTCATATGAGCAGAGGAACAGGTGTTGCTAGTGGGATTTCAACCTACCAGCAGCAGCCTAGTATTTTGCGACTACTAGCAAGCGAAAAAGGAGTTGGCTGCGGCTCAACCCAGTGACTACGGCTCCTCAAGGAGAGTTAACACCATCCTGAGTAAGGGCTGCCGTTATCATATTATTTGTCTAGAGTCTTGTTTGTTTATTCTTCCACACGCTAGCGACTGCATCTCACACCACCTTTCTGCCCCTGAGCCTCCGCCACCTTAACCGTATCCCCGTCGTGTAGAACAGGGCACATGTTTGAGGTGACAAGGCTCTGGTCGGTAGAAGTGGGGCGTGCGGCCTGAGCGGAACCCCCTGAGCACCGCACAGCCATCATGAAGGAGCTGACCTATACGAAACCGCGACAATGGTTCACAAATTTATTGTCAGGTTCCAGCCTCTAGCTGTTCTCTGATTGTTCTAAATACTTGACAAACTGAAGCCTTTTCACTTTCCGTTGAAATTGCCTCATCTCCCTGTCAGAGCGCCATGGGGGACTCCATTACTTTTCTGACTTCTTTCCCCTCCTGACAAGTCATTTAGCTGGCTTCTTGTTGTGAAGGCTGTCCATGTCAAATTAGCCAGGGCCCCTATTGTCCTTATTACCACTCGAAAAGCCATCATGAGTAATGCTACGGGGTCCCTCAGTTGTCATCATTTGTCAGAAAGAAAGGGAGTGTGGTTACATATAGCTGACAGGTAATTTCAGTGTCTACAATTACCCCAATTAGTCTTGTCATAAACAATTCGATAAATGCACACCAATACAAACAGATAAACACGCCAAGGTCTCTCACTATTAATGCTGTGTAATGGGTAAATCAGTGAGATAATGCTATATTTTATTTATTTTTTTTTAAACTATCCTCAGCTGTGAGCTGGCACTTGCTACCTGGTCAGCACAAATTGTACTATCTACTTTCATTAGCTCATCACCACAAGAAAATTTGAAAGGCTGTGACAAAATTCATTTAGAGAGAGAGAGAGGGAAAGAGCAGATTGTTATAACACCTGCTTTAGGCAAGGATACGACAAAGGTTTCCTTTTTGTCGGTTCTGGGCAACAATGGGCTTTAAAGTTGACTATACAGCAACATATGAAATATGATAGAAATGGGGACTAGAAAAATTATATCCACACTGAAATTAGGAACACGATTTGAAACAGAAAGAGAGCGAGAGCGAGAGCGAGAGCGAGAGAGAGAGAGAGAGAGAGCAGCCTGCTAAGCGCACCAGTCAGCAACTATATATTAAAAAAGATTGTGGGCTAGTAGTTTCCCGTGTAAGATTATTTCAGTTCTCTCCAACTAATGATTCCTATTTTTTTTAAACTGCGCCTTAAACCCGTATATATAAAGCTTGCCAGTGTCAAAGTTATTTACCTACTCCAGTATTCATATGGATTTGTTTAATAAAGGCATCAACACTGCTCCTTGCCGGACTCAGTACCGAGGTGACTGAGCCAGCGTGGACACTGGCTCTCTCACGGATTCTCCGAATGCTGGGGAATGAAGCTGCTTTAACACAACACCTTCTGGGAGGACTCTTCACTTACATGCCGTATTCACCCCTGACGGAAACACCGTTAAGTCCACTCTCGTGATCCCCGCAAATACGTGCTCAACACTCAACATCTGTAGCGTCCACTGCACTCTGTTTGCTGACCGCAGTCTTAAGTGAGGGCTGAAAAACCCAACACAAGGATATTGTTGTAGGAAATTGCTCTTGGCAACTATTTGTTCAAGCTCAAGATTTTTTTTCTTTTTTTAAACCAACACTAAGAACCCACCAGAAAATAGGACAGGTCTCCCTAATGAGTAATCTATTTTAGCACAGTCTTGTCTAGGCATGACAGTTTACTGAGAGGCTTGAAAAACTCGTAATTACCAGTGTTACAGGGCAATTAATGTATATTACACTGCACTACTCATGGCAGCAACTGTCATTTTCTCAATAAAAATGAGTACTCTTCAGCTAAAGGTGACATTAATTGGGACTTTAATGACTATGCAGAGAAGCTGAAGCCAAATATGAACAAAACAGCGATTCAATGAGCGACTTCAGAAACGAGAAAATTGTACTAAAATGAGATTAATTGCTGTTTAGAAAAAGGAAAGAACCTAAAAAGCTATTAAATTGCAGGGTTTGGGTGCCCGGGTGATGGTTGTGATGTTAATCTTGCATTCTCGCAGCAGGCAAATATTCACGAAATTCAGAGCCTTTTGACAGCAGGAAAAATCATGTATGCTTAACTTCAATCCATCAAAAATATATTTCAGCTTTTATCAGTGTTCTAAATACTTCTGCAATTTCAAAAATTACTGCTCCATTCCTTGGCTGTCATCATGCAAATGTGAACACTGTCAATATTGCTATGAAAAATTTCCCAGCTTCAAAAGGCCTACTTCAGTGATAAAGAAAGAAAAACGTGGAGATTAGAATTGCAAAACACACACTACTAATATAACAGAAATCAAACAATAAGAATTTAATGTTTAAGTTGTGGAAACTGCTAAAATAGAAAATGATGGGGTGTTTTTTTTTTTTTTTTGTGGGTAGAAAAATCAAAGAAAAATAATTCTAAAATTCTTTCAAGGCTGGTAACTCGATGCTCAAGTAATCATCATCAATAATTAGGACAGAATTTTACGTCTGACTTCAGGTGCTATAATGGTTAATACTGCCCCCTCCTTTCTGAAAGCCTTTATCTTTGCTTCTGGGGTTCTTTAAAAACAATTAAATAATTGCTTTTCTTTAGGGCTTTTTCAAATATCATGAGTATATATACAAAACATAACACTTAAACTTTGACACGTGGGAGGGAGAAACAGATTTGCCAACTCCAAAGTTAGGTACTCTGTAACTTGAACGATCTTAAAAAAGAGAGACCATCGATTTAGTATTTTCTAGTATTTTCGTTGAGAGTTTCCAAAAAAGTTACTTTTGGACTGAAACGTATGCATTTGCAATAGCTGCCCCCATAAAAAGACGAGGCCTGACTTTAGAATACCGTGCATTCTCCTCCACATAAGCAATTCCGTTTGTTCTGTATTTTAATATTTAAAGAGCATTCTCATCGATGGTTTAGGTCAGGGCTCAAGACACATTAACACACATATAATTCTGGCCGTCCTCGGCACACATCCACTAAATGATGGGGGAGGAGAAATAGTCTGCTTTCAATCTTCAAATCAGGGATCAACCCCGACTGTTCTAAAAATCCAGCAATGCAAATCACCTGACCTCTATCACGAGGACTGCTGATTGGCCACTTGTCTGCCAGAATACAGGTGCAGGGCCACTGAGGGAGACGAGGAGGCGCGGCGGGACACACACGTGCACACCCCTGCATGTCTCTACTCAGTGACTGGGTGTTCTGCTAAGTTTTATCTTCCAGCTGTTTCATTCACTATAAACGTGCTTTCTTGAGTTTTGAATCTGAGCTCGACTGTAATCATCTTTGTAAGACCAGACGCTTCCAGGGTCCCGCATTCCCCGGGACTACCTGCCGCTCCTCTTCCTCCCATGTTCCCTTTTCTGGTATCTAGACTTTTATGTTAACAGCACCATTCTTCCTCAAGAGTCGAACAAATGTCCTTTTTAGGCCTTTTTTTGGGGGGGTGAAAAGGGGCCTTTGTTATTCATTGTGCCATTTCAAACACTAAGCTTCTCTCCTACCTCAAAAACAGCTTTATTTTAAGGACAAAAAATTCACCAAGCTCCCCCTAAAAGTCTTTTCAGGCAGAGTCCTTAGAGAAGACAGGTGCCTTTGGCTAAATTATCTCTACTGACAAACCACTCACATAAATTTGCTTTTAAAAAAAACAACAACCTACATGTCAATAGTTTGATTCCATTTTGTCTATGCAAATACCATTGATAAAAATTTCAATGGAAGTTTTCAAGGAGTGGAAGAGTTCCAAACTAGGTATTGAAATGGGACTCAGGAATAGGATACTAATTCACCAAACTTGCCAAGAATGATCTAACCCAGGGGCCATACAAAGGCGACTGCGAACCGTCTACATGATCCCAGATAAATCCCTCCTACTGTATCTCTCGGATCTCATCTCCATTCTGCAGTCTACTGCGCGAGCCTCCAGGTTTCCCATTTGCAAAACACAGGAGCAACTTTGTCATGCTACATTTGCTGCATGTGAACTAAGCACTGAGTGCTTGGCAGACACCATCGGCTCCAGGAATGTTAACGATTGGAAGAAACTTTGGGGGAGAGTTTCTAAAATGAATTTATTTGATACTGTTGTTCCATGGCTGAAATTCTTTACCCGCCACGGCGGTGCTCAGAGAAAAGGTGATCGCGCTGAATCACGAGAAAGGCTTGGACCAAAAGAGCCGGAAGCACCACTCTCTCTCTCAGCTAAGCTTGAAATTCCATTTTTAACCTCATTATTATTTTGCACAAATATCATAGGTCTCTCTTCCAAAATGCTACTCAGTGGTTCGAATTTCTTATTCAGGCCCCTCCTAAGATTGAAATGTACCACAATGCCCGTCAATCTCACAACTGACAGACCATGTTTAAGCTGGGAAGAGTGACAAGTTACAGGGACTCTTTTTTTTTTTTTTTAATCAATTCCAGGAGATTAGTAAGATGCATTTTTAGATACATACCCTCAGAACATTATAAACTCAGTGAGAAGCCAAACTGGAATATCTCAAGTTTGGAAGATGAACAATATTTTGATGTGCCAAGGCTAATACATTATATGTTTCAAGTCTTACTATTAAGACCTGTAGCAACTGTTCGAAGAGATGAGTAGAAAGGAAACAAATGGTAAATGTTTATTCAGTCATACAGTTCTGAAAGAAAACAACTGTTAATTTGCATTAGCTTGGGATCACTTAGCAGACTGCATTTCAAGAGCTATCACCTCTCAGCAGCCCATAAAACAGGAAGTTTTCATTTGTTCCCCTTCTACCTGCTCCAGCTGTAGGACGTTTAATTTGAAATTGTTTTCTACTCACCAATACTCAACAAATCAAAAATCACTTTGAAATAGATACTGTTCTTTGTCAGTTTGTGGAAGAGGAAGTCAACAGGCTACACACTTGAGGGTCGATATGGAGAGATGCAGCCTCATCTCATCTCCTCCATCTTCCAATATGGAAAATTCTAGAATGATAAGCTTTAGGCACCTTCTGAGTCATCAAATGAATTAAATGATATGTAGTGCAATCAGGATAGTTATTCTGCATAAGTAAAAGTTTAATGTCCTATATAGATGGGTAACAGAATGTAAGCCATCTACATGTAGGTAAATCTTTATTTGTTTTTTAAAGTTTATTTTTCAGAGAGAGAGAGAGAGAGAGAGAAAGAGAGAGAGAGCATGTGAGCAGGGGAGGGGCAGAAAGAGGGAGAGAGAGAGAATCCCAAGCAGGCTCCGCACTGTCAGCACAGAGCCTGACTCGGGGCTCGAACCCATGAACTCTGAGATCATGACCTGAGCCGAAATCGAGAGTCGGATGCTTAACCAACTGAACGACCCAGGCGCCCCTCCATGTAGGTAAGTCTTATTGAGGAGTAATATCCTTTGATTTCCGTGTTTACTACCCCCACTCCCTGCCCTAAATCAGGTACGGAAGTAAGAGATAAGGTGAGTAATTGGGTCTTGGAGACAAAGGGTCTGTGTCTCAAGGGGGTTCTGTACAGCCTTTGGCCCTCCAGCAATCCCAGGACTCTCAACAGAAGATGGAGACCCCTAGGGCATGACCTCTCTTCATCATCTCGGGATTTTATGAGACTTTAGAAAAGCTGACTCGAGCAGAGAGAATCAGTCATGAGGAGCTTTCCTGGAAGGCAAGACCAATTAACCCTGGCCAAAAGAGAAAAAAAAAACACACACAAAAAAAACAAAAAAAGTCTTACAGGGATGAGAGGGACAAAAAGGGTTTAAGTTAAGGTAACTGACTGTCACATCTCAGGATGTATGGGAAGCGAGATGGGGGACAAAGGAAGTCTACCACAGCTGCATGCCCATGAGGCTGGGAGTTGGTAGGGGAGGGTGAGTGAGAATAAGGAAAAAAGGAAAAGATAATCAGACCTCTGTCTCTTCAGCTCGGCTTGAAGGAGCCTCCATTCCCACGAGTCAGCTAAGTGATGTGGAGTAAGAAACTCAGAACTTAAGTCAGGAACTGTGTGGAACCCTAAGCAGATCCGGGGTCCTCTAGCCACAAAGGAAGCAACGCATGAGAAGGCCCAGCAACAGAACCCTCTTCAGTAAAGGTCACCCAATCACCCAATCCAGGTGAGGTAAATAGTGATTCGTGGATAGTTTCAGCTTCCAGTCCCTATTTAAGCTGTAATATGGTGGCAAAAAACCAGTACATCAGTGCTTGCCAGTATCTACTCACTTCTCTTTCTAAGGCACTGCTACAGTTGGACACTTAGATTTACAACTCCGGAAGCTATGGAGTTCTACTCTTCCTCAAGAGTTTCCCTCCAAGCCTCAACTGTTTCTGCTGCTTGAGTGTGTTTCTATTGTTGCTAGGTGGGGAACTCTTGTATCGCTGCCTACCTCGCTGTGGCTGAAAGGTCCTACCAGTCAAAGAGGATGGAGGTAAGAAGGTCTTTCTCCCGTGTCTTCATTATCAAGCTGGAATAGGATGTCTTTCCTTCTTCTGCGTTTAGAATCTTAAATCTCATTGTTACTGGAGAGAAATCGTTCTTCTCACCCACAGCGTTGTACATACAGACATTCTCTGTGGACACGGAATCGCTTCGTGCAACTAGAATGAGGAGGGCTTGTGGTCACACTAGCTTTAGAAGTGTCCGTCGAGGTGGCCGTGGGCAGTGCTAAAAGAACATCTTTGTCGGGAACGCACAAGCATCCTTATGGTATTCAGAGGAGCTGAATCTCATCTCTATCACATATTTGTCTGTTTTAAATCTATTAGTGCTATAGATAGACTTTTATCAATAAAACTGAAGGAATGAAGTTCTTGGTAAAAGAAAATGCAAAGGATACTTCGTTAAGTAGCCAAAATACTCATTTTGGGGCCCCTCAGGGGCTCAGTCAGTTGAGTGTCCAACCCTTGATTACAACTCAGGTCATGATCCCAGGGTCATGGATTCAGCCTTGCATCGGGCTCTGCACTGAGTGTGGACACTGCTTGAGGTCTCTCTCTCTCTCTCTCTCTCTCTTTCTCTCTCCCCCTTTCCCTTGCCCCCTCCCCTGCTCACTTGCTCTCTCTCTCCTCCAAAATAAAATAAAATAAAATAAAAAAATATTCATTTTGTGGCTACTGATCTAGAGTTTAAGATATCTGAAAATCCCAGAATGGGTTTCCCTTATCCAGTAGCATCACAAGAATTTTAGGTTTATTTATTTTAGTGTCATGGGACAGCTATATAAAAAATGAAAATGGAGGTTTCTGGCATGTTCTATCAGCAAAAAGACAAGTGCTTTTTCTTCTTCTTTTTTTGTTTCTTTTTTCAACCTTTGTGTTACCCACTCAAGTAGCCCCACAACTCCAGCTGTTGGTCTCTACAGCTTTTCCTAATTAGTCTGATGGGTCTCCGTCTTCCGCTTCAGCAGGGGCGGTTATCAGGCTGGGCCTCTTCTAGAGCATAGCTGTTAGTCCCCTACAAGTTCTGGAACTGGTGTTCAGGAAAAGAAAATGGGAAGAAAAATCTGCATTGGCCCAACAGCCAACATTCTTAAAACGGTCCTTACTTGGAATGAGGACAGCTGGATCTGGATCAGAACCTGCCTCATCTGGCAAGACTGAGTTCAAGCCACTGCCTCAGCGACCCCAAAGTTCCCTGCACGCGAACCCACCACAGCACCCTCCCCCCACCCCCTCTGTCCGGCACCGCCACAGACTGTGAGCTCTTTGAGGGAAGGACTCGCATTCATCCTTGGATGCCAGGTACACCGTCAATGCTAAATAACAGTTTTGTTGAAGAATAAGGCAATCCCAGTTCTGACGCTAATGAATTAATCTTGGACAAGTCACTTTATCTTGCTGAGCCTTTGCTTGACTATCCATTAAAATGCTTTCAGTTTCCTAGAGGAATGGTTAGGCTCAAACAAAATAATGAACGTGGAAATGCTGTATAAATGCAATAGGTCACTACAGCTGTTGTTGATAATTACCATTTGGATTCATCCAAGAAAGTTGCACTGTTCAATGGGAGGAACACAGGAGGTTCTTAACAGTCTCAACAATTTGAACCATAAGGACCTTATGAAAAATCTAGTTTTCTAAGAATTCAGAGATGCCAGGTCACACCCACATGGTGTTTTGTTCTTTTCTTTTTTTACCCCCATCTCCTGCTCCCCTTGCCCCAGTCTCCCACTCCAAATCAGCACACAGACCCTGTCTAGGCTCCGGATCTTGCTCTGCTCGGCTTGGCTCGGCTGGGGAAGAGGTGAGAGGCTTAGGTGATGGGGGCTCAGGAGTTTTTACATGGATGCAATTTCATTATGACAACACCACGCTTCTGCAGAAGGCGCCCCGGTTGGACTGCAGAGCAGGATTCTGTTGAGGTAACCAAAAGCTCAGTTGGGACATAATCCGTGTCATGTCCCTCATCCCCAGCACCAGGGCTCCCTGCTTCTTCCCAAATGCCTTACTCCTTCGTGTCATTTATCCTTCCTCTGCTCGGTGGCCCCGTAAAAGGAACAGATGTAGGAGAAAATGAGGCTGAAGAAAGAACACTTGGAGCTATAAACCACCTAGGCTCAGGGTTGTTTGGAAGCTATTAAGGTGGACCGCACAAAAAAAACACACAGATCTACCTTAAAAGAGGAAAAAAAAGCCCATGACAACAAGAACCACTGTTCAAGCACTGATGTAACAACGTCCCCGTTCCTTATGCTCAGACGCCAGCCACAGAGAACTAGTTGAGTTCAGACTGAATGGTGCCAGAGACTTCATAAGATCGCATTTATTCAGTGTAGAATGAGTGATTTCCACAGACAGCTGAAGTATGTGAGAATCTATCCAAGGAAACTGAGCCTCAGAAACCCTGGCGAGCCGAAGCGCTACACGAGCCCCGTGTCCCAAATTCCCGAGAAGCAGAAAGGCACTGCAGGTGAATCCAGCCCAGGGGATCATTTGTAAGTTAGCAAAGAGCAATACAAACACATTGTTTGCTTTTGGTCATCTGGTTTGTCTTAATCGCGACCTAAAAATTCATTTATAATGCTGTATACAAACGTCACGTTTATATCAGTATCATATGCTGCTTGCTTGAAATCGTATACATTAAAATTAAGAACAGAAATCCAAGTTAATGGTCATAGACAACCAATAACAAAACCACTAAATTCCGGTTGTCAAACATCATTGAATATGTGTATTTCTGGTTTTTTTAAACAGTAATTATTAAAACTAAAGTGATATGAGTGAGTGTTTACGACTTCCTATTGAAAAGCCCCAATTACAGAGCATTCATTTCAGGCTGAAAAAAATCATGCGGCCATCCCTGTGCGATGGCCCTAGTGACTTTATATCCTCTTGTCAAACCTCAGCAGTTTTATTTGTGGTGATACACGCCGGAGGAGGTTGGAGGTTAAAGTTGACAGGAGGGGCAACAGGAAAATCAACCAACTCCTTTCAAGAGATTACAACCTTTAGCCTATCTGGGTCTGTCGGCAGTTTCTGCAAACTTTACAAGTCTGTGGTTGGTGGTGTTTTTAAAAAACTGATCCTCATATCAGAGGGCAGATGAAGCCAGTAAAAGCTCTTTTACTTTGAAATAATCCCAAGTGGTTAATGCAACCCCTGTTTATGGCTGTATTTTTTTTTTTTTTGGACTTAAATCTTCAGAAAAAAAAATCTGTTTATTTTTCAAATATCTGAGATCTTGGAAAAGAGAAATTACTAACCCCAGCTCATGACATGGCTCCAAACGCAGGGAAGCATCTGTTGGAAAAGAAAAAAAGAAAAAAGAAAAATGGGGGGAAAAACAAAGTCCCGTGCTGGAGATCAACTCCCGGGCGAGGAGACATTTTGTTAGCACACTGGCTTTAGCCTGCAGGAAGCGCTCGGGTTCTCGGCAGCCTCACACTGAACAGGAGGGGATTTCTGAGTACGGCGTGGGAACCACAGAGAAGGCCTCTAACAGAGTCACAAACCAAGACCTGAAGGCGACTCCGACAACACCTCACTCCAATCCCCGTGTTGCTCCACGTGGCATGCGCCCGTTTCCCGAAGCGAGGTCCCAGCATTCAGTATTTCTAGTTACCTTTTATCAGGTGCTTATTTTGTCCCAGGCACTGTGTACACTGGAACTCACTGAATCCTCTAAGAATCCAAACTGGGCTCGTTTTACAGACGAGTAAAAAAAAGAGAAGCGCAATCGAGTGATTTGCCCAAGGTCACACTGACGATTGTGTGAAAGATGGGAATCACACTTGGCCTTTCCCTCCTCCGAGCCTGTGCCCTTTCTAGACATCTTTACTGCTTTTTGGGTTGTAACTAAGGATGTCAATAGTTTCTAGACTATCTCCCTTCACGTTTAAAGTTTTTCTCATCCTTAGATGGTCTTATCGCACTGGATATTCCCATTTGCACAAGGGAACCAGACTCAGCACGAAACATCCTCAGGTCCTATACGGCTTGGCGGGTGGCTGGAGTTGGAGTCTACTAATATTACTGGTTGTTACCCATTATTAAGAGAAGCGTTTTGGTATTTAAAGAGTTCTCTATGTCAGTGTGATTGACAGCAGCTATATGATACTACAGACTTGGGAAATTAAAACGATTCCTACCATAAATGTTAATTCCATTCCTTTCTCTTTTTAAATGTTTTGCCCAACCCACAGATTACGGAATTCGATGCTGAGTGACTGAATCTCATTGGGCTTCATTTTCTCACCAGTAAAAGGTGGTTATATCTACAGGAGGAGTTGGCTAGCTACAGAGTCTATAAATGTATCATTTTTTGAAAAAAAAAATCCTGCTTAATTCTAGCAATTGAATTCATAGAGTTTTTCAAGGGAACACAGACACCAACCTTTATGAAGGAGAGTGAGAGGAAAACCACAAGTTTGAGAAAAGTTACTTGTAAAAAAAGGGCGTGGAGGGAGTGAATACCCTGGGCCAGCAGAAGCCATGCAATGCCGAGTTCTTTGTGTGTGAACCCTTCTAACTGCAGCACATAAATGCTTTAAAACTAAATTGATTTAGGAATGCCCTGAAAGGCAAACTATTTTCTCACCCAGAAATATTTGTCACAAGGGTTATGGGAACCACCAACTTTTATTTAGAGAGATAACATAACATTTTTACAAACGTTCCACTCATTAAGGTGAGGAAACACACATTGGTTGAAATATTTTTTTTAACTGGCATCCATTTTATTTTATTTTTTTATTTAAAAAATTTTTAAAAATATTATTTACTGTAAAATTGGCTAACATACAGTGTATAAAGTGTGCTCTTGGTTTTTTTTTAAAAAAATGTACTGACTGCTACCAGCTGCCAACAATTTGAAAATGGTTCTGTTCTTTAGAAACACATTTCATAAGGGTTCCTGGTAGGAAATGTTCCAACTGTTAGTTACTGTCTTGTTTTTCTTTATTCACAAAGATCTAAGTATGTACATACATATGTATGTATACATATATGGTTATTTATAATATGGATAACAGATAATTTTGTTATTTTTATTTGTTTCCATTTGATATAGATGAACCATTAAGGAAAAGAATGGACACCAGAAATCAGAAGCCTTCGGTTCAAGTCCATTGCAAATAAATTGGACACTGAGAAGGGCAAATGGTTTACATGCTACTCAGCATTCTGAGTTTTACCCCAATTATAAACACTCTACTTTCTAACTCACATTTTTTTTATTTGAGAGAGATAGAGAGAGAGAGGGAGAGGGAGAGAGCAAGAGAGAGCAAGTGCACAAGCAGGGGAGAGGGGCAGAGGGAGAGAGAATCTTAAGCGGGTTCCATGCCCAGCCAGGAATCCAACAAAGGGCTCGATCCCACAACCTGGGATCATGACCTGAGCCAAAATCAAGGGTCAGATACTCAACTGACTGAGCCACCCAGGCACCCCTCTAACTCATCACATTTTTTAGCCAAGAGGAATAGGACAACACATACCCTTAATATTGATGTTTCCTTCTTTTCCTCTCCACTGAACTGCTTTTGTTCCTTTTCCATTCACACCTGAACTTCAGCAAGAACCCTCTCTTGGTTTCTCTTCCCCAGTCCTACCTATATTTCTACACCCCAAAACAAAACAATGAACAAAATCAAACACCCCTCCCCCTCAACAAACCGAACACCTCTAATGGGCCTTCCACACTGTGGCTTTGACAAAGTTTGAAGTCTGTGGCATCACACAAGGTTTTTCTTAATCTGGCTCCTTTTCTGACGCTCTAATCATACTGTTGACAGCTTCCACTCTTCCACGCTTCTATGCCTCTGGACATGCCGCCCTTTCTGTTCCAAACACCGTTCCCCCTTCACTGGTCTCTCCACTCTAAGTGGGGCTTACATGAACGAGCCTCCTGAGCTTCCCCTCTGCACTCTGAGCACATCTCATTCCCAGCCCTTTCCATGCTGTAGCTGTTGATGTATGCGCCATCTGGCTTACCGGTCGGCATCCCCTGTTAAACTCAGCTCACTGAGAGCGTGAGTTGTATTTTGGGGGATCTGTACCCACAGGCCTGGAGAGTGCCTGGTCATGGCTGCTCAGTGACCACCTGAATGATAGGATGAGATGAATGAAAAGCTAGGGA